>JAMFLL010000470.1:0-36034 GCA_027475725.1 Pythium rhizo-oryzae
CATGGAGAAGCGCTTTACGGAGCACCAGCTGATCGGTGACGCGGTCAAGGACGCGATGAAGGCGCTCGGCTGCTCGTTGGTGACCTCGGAGGGGTCGCATGCGCACACGCTGAGCTGCGTGCGCTACCCGGCGGGTGTGACGGTATCAGAATTTATGCCTCGTGTCGTTAAGCACGGCGTGTCGCTCTCGGGTGGCCTGATGAAAGAGATCAAGACGCAGTATTTCCGTATTGGTCACATGGGGCCCAGCTCGCGGCGGCTCGACCACGTCCTGAGAACCATCCAGGCCATTGAGCTCGCGCTTGAGGAGTGTGGCCACGCGATTCCGGAGAAGGGCAAGGCCACTCAGATTATCCAGGCGCTGAGAAACAAGGGCATCCCTGATACGGCTCCAGACTCTATCGAGCTGGATCCAGTAGCGCGTCTGTAAATGCAAATGGAAGAACAAATGTCACCTGCCTGTACATTTGTGTCATGCATTGTTGGTCACTTTCCACGCCACTTCAAAGGTTGTTCAGCAATCCCTGCTGCTTGACGCGCAGCGCATTGAGCTCCTGGAGCGTCTTGAGACAGTCCTGCTTGACGTGCTCGTAGTTGATCTCGCGTGACTTGGTGTCGATGTATTCCTTTAGGTGGAAAATGTTCTGCTCGTGATGGCGTAGCTTCTGCTCCAGCGCGTCGAGGCTCTTGGCCGTGTCGTGGTTCGCCGTTTCCTGCTTGAGGTTCTCGAGCTGTAGGTTCAGCGCATTCACTTGCTGCTTCATGGCGTCGCGGCGACGGATGTACTGCTGTTTCATTTGCTGCAAGTATTTCTTGGTCACCTGGTGTGTCTCCTTGAGCTCGTCGATCTTGGCGAACTCGGACATATCGTTGGTCATGGTCTCCATTTTCTGTAGCAACGAGCTGAGCTCGAGCGAGATCTTGGTGTCCAGGGTGTTGACCTTGTCAAGCTCGGCCTGGCGCTTCTGCAACTCCATCGTGAGTCGCTGCTTTGTTGTGACCGACGACTCGAGCTGCCGTTCCTTGAAGCTCAGATCCCTGCGCATCTCATCCAAGTTAGCTGCGTTCGCGCCGGGTAGAATCTTGTCCTCCTTGGCGATCGTGTTTGAGATGTGTTCAAGCAGCTTGATGATCATCCCCTGGGCCTGGCGCTGCGAATTGATCTCTTCTTCTTTCTTGTTCGGGAACGCCTCGAGGAACGACGTCATCTCCTGGTCGAGCTGCGCCAGCTTGTCATAGTTCTGCGCCGTATCGTTGCCAGGCTTCCCGTTCGTGCGCTCGTCAAGGTCGTTCTTGAGCTCGCTGAGCGTCTTGCGTAGCTCCTGGTTCTCGTCCTCCTCGACCTGGATAACCTTCTCGATGGTTTCCATCTTCGCCTTGTCGTCCTTGACCTTGGCCAGCAACACGGCGCGCGCCTCATTCGGGTCCATCATCGCCGTGCGTGCCTCCTCCTGCGCCGCCTCGCGCTCCTTCTGGAGCTTGCGCGCTTGCTTCTCGAGCATGTCGTACTCCTCGCGGTACCGATCCGAGCTCAGCTCGGCCTCCTTCTGGTGGATCGCGTGCATGAGCATCTCGAGCTCCTGTGAGCGAGCCTCGATTTCCACCTCGGTCTGATGGTGTTCTTCAAGCATCTCCTTGTAGCGCTGCAGCTTTTGTGGCGCGAGTGTGTTGATCTTTTCTTGGTGTTTCATGTGGATCTCATTCATCTCGCCTTCCATGCGGCGCACCGATGTCTCCTGCTCCTGCCGCATAATGAAGATGCGGTCGACCTCCTCGGCCTCCTTTCCATTGCGGTGGTGGAGCTGCTCCTGCACCTGACGAATCTCTTGCGGGTCGGTGGCACTACGTAGCTTGTCCATCGCGAGGTTATAGTCCGCGAGCTGGCCCTCCAGGTCGCGCACGTCGCCCGCGAGCGTCTCGTACTTGCGCTCGAGCTGCGCGTACTGGCTCTTGTCCTTGGCGTCCTGCTCGATCTCTTTGTGGAGCTTCTCGATCTCGCTCGTGATCTCCGTGGTCTTGGCGTGGAGCTTGCCCACGAAGAACGACGCGTCCTGCACCTGGCGCCCCGGCCCGGCCGTGCCCACGCGCATGCCCATCATGCCTTGCTGCGTCACCGGCCGGTCCGACACGTTCACCTCCGTGTTCAGGCTGATGCCGAAGCCCGCCGTCTGGCCTGGCGTCGCCGGCACGGCCTGGCCCGTGCCCAGCCGCCCCGTCAGCGGGCGCCCGGCCGAGGACCCGAGCGCCGTGCGCTGGCCCGTGCCGGGACGCACGATCGGGTTGAGCCCCTGGCCCGTGCCAGGGCGCGCGCCCGTGCCCGAACGCTCCCCAGAGCTGGTTCCTGGACGCCCCGACATGAGTGTCTCTCGGCCGCTATTGGCGTCGCTTCGCTCCCTCGTGAAAAATGGCGACGGAGATCTCGAGTCCAACGACCTTTCAAGATCGCATTAGGTTTGTATCGGGTACGTAGTCATGAGGTGTTGATAACGTAACCCGGGCGATCCAAATTTTGTACCCAGGGCGCAATTGTTGAGTGTGCAGGGTGGAAGTCAACGTAACCTCCAGTTAGTCCCGTGCTGGTCGCGGCGTTCTCACCCGCGAGGAACCATACTGACCATGAGTCAAGAGGATTAACGCGAACTCCTCCGTTGTTTCTCTTGCTCCCTGGAACCGTAACCGTCCCTGGACTGTGGGCGGGTCCTGCTCCCCCCCCAGCGCCGCAGCGCTGCTCTGGACAGCGCTCCTTCTTCCTTCCACGTACCATCGGCGCCGCCGGTCTATCGCGTTATCGTTTAGATCCGCCCGCCGCACCTTCCAAGCGAGACATTTCTCGCGCCCGCTGTCTCCGGATAGTGAGACTAACACGATCCAGAGGACCCAGGCCCCATGGGCGCCTCGTCGGTCCAGCCCGCGCTGCCGCCGCCACCGGCGCCGCGCGCGCGCAACCGCTCGTGGCACGGCGAGTCGGTCGGCGGCAGCCGCCGGCGCGCGCGCACGAGCGCGCTCACCAAGCTCTCGGGCGAGATCGACTTTGCGTTCCGCGCGTCTAACCCGGCATCCAGCACGTCCAGCGCGTCCGGAGCTGATACCACGGAGGAGAGCAATGCGGGCGATGCCGCCGCCGCGGCGTCTCGCGCGCCGCGCGAGACCAGCGAGCCGCTCCAGTCCGGCGACTACGTCGCGGCGCTGCAGCTGGGCAAGCGCGCGCGCCTGGCGGTGGCCGCGGCGGCCGGGCTGGCCTCGCGGCGCCGCCATACGCCCGAGGACCGCGAGGCGCAGCGCGAGGACCGATTGGTGTGGGACATCAACGACCTGCGCCAGGAGCTCCAGCGGCTGCGCGACCACAAGCGCGCGATGGCCACGCGCCTCGTGTACCGGTCCGTGGCCACCAAGGACGCGGCGTTCAAGGTGACGCAGGCGTACTTTACGATGTTTGCGGGCGGATTCGAGACCGGGCCGCACGCGGCGCGCCACGAGGCGTTTCTGCGCTCAGTCGTGGACGAGGACGTGGTCACGTGCTCGCAGCTGCGCGGCGCGGACGCGCTCGTGGAGCAGTGGCGCCGGTACGCCGACCTGTTCCGGCTGCGCGACTACACACTGCGGTCCGTGCGCGCGACGGCGCTTGACGACGCGCCGATTCTCGAGGTCGCGTGCGGATACCACGTGCTCATCACGCGGCGCACGCTGGAGCACCTCTTCCCGCACGTGCTGGGCGACCCGTACCTCGTGCAGCGCGTCGTGGGCCAGAAGCTCGCGTGCGACTCGCGCGTGACGTTCGCGTTCGACGCGCGCGGCAAGATCGTGCAGTACGACGACGACAGCGACTTTGTCGCGGCGTTCGCGCGCCTGCTGCGCAACCCGCGCGACCTCGCCGTGCTCATGGACGGCGCGCTCATCACCGAGCGCAGCCTCATCGGCGAGCTCGAGCACGTCCACGTCTCGTGACGCTCCCCCAGGCGACCAGGAACAACAACAAAAAACGATCCATCCACGCATGCCCACCTATGCTACCAAGCCACCAGCCCTCCCTTCCGTCCATTCGTGCGTCGGAAGTCGCCGTCGATCCCATTCAAAAGTCAGAGTGTTTTCACTGTGAGTATCGTCGTGCCGAGAAATCAAGCCACAGGCGCCAGAGTATACATGCCATATGATCACGCACGACACGTGCACGTCACCTCAGTGGGCGCTACCAAATCACGCACACAAAGAGAGGAAGAGAGTGAACCGGCAGCGCTGCTAGGCGATCCATTTTCCTTGTTTCCCGATCCAGATCTCTGTGACGTGTGTGAGGTATCATATCATTGGTTGAAAAGGCTTATAAGTACCTTTGATTGGATGATAATCCACCACCATTCACTACGCTGACCCGTGATGGTCTCACTTCCCGAAACGCACCACCCATGGGCAAGCAGCAGCACCCCGGCAAGAAGCGCGCGCGCCCGCAGAGCGGCGGCGGCGACGCCTCGCAGCCCAAGAAGCCCAAGAAGCAGCAGCAGCAGCAGGCAGGCGACGAGGGCGAGGACGTGGACTTCGCGGCGCTGGGCTTCGAGGACGCGCTCGCGGTCGGGCTCGCGTTCGCTCAGCTCGGTGCGCACGACTCGGCCTGCGAAGCGTACGCGCGCGCCGTGGCGCTGCAGCCGCGCCACTTCAGCGCGCGCTGCCAGCTGGCGGACGCGCTCACGGAGACGGGCGACCACGCCGCGGCGCGCACGCACTACGCGGCCGCGAGCGAGCTGGACGAGGCCGCGCGCGACGCGTCGCTGTGGCTGCGGCTCGGGATGGCGCAGGCCGCCGAGGAGCTCACGGACGCGGCGCTCGTGAGCTACGACAAGGCCCGGAAGCTCGCGCAAGACCAGCTGCTCCAGAGCGGCCCCGACGAGGCGGATGAGGACGCGCGTCGCGCGTACGGGATGGCGCTCGCCGCGCTGGCGCACGTCCAGGGTATGGAACGCGGCGACGTGGGCGCCGCGGTGCGTGTCTACGAGGACGCGGTCGAGGCGTTTCCAGCGAACGCGAACCTGCGCTTCAACCTTGCGACCATGCGTCTGGCGAGCGGCGACGAGACGAGCGCGATCGTGGACCTTAAGCGCGCGATTGAACTCGACGGCGAGGTGGCTGAGTTCTACGAGGAACTCGCGGGGCTGCTGGAGGACGGCGAGGAGAAGACGGCGATGGAGAACAAGGCCAAGGAGCTAAGCCAACGCGAGGGGGCGAAGGAGCAGAACGGGGAGGAAGAAGGAGAGGAGGAGGAAAAGGAGGAGGTTGAGGAGAGCGAGGAGGACGAGGAAGAGGACGACGAAGAAGAAGAGGAGGAAGAGGAAGAAGAGGAGGATGAGGAATAGACGGGTATGTGACGGCCACTCGCCTGTTTGGTATTGATGCAGTTTCACCGGTCTTTCTCGTCGTAGCTACCGCTGATGTAGAAGATCTCGACGAGACTCCCACTGCTCGGCGGTCCAGGACCACTTCCAGAGACCCAGCGACGGCGCCTTGCGGTCTGTGGGCCCGCCGCGAGTCATGTCGATGCGCAGATCTTGCGGAATGCGCCCCGCGCGGGTCGGCAGAACCTCAGTCCACGTCGGACCGACCGCAAGGCTCCCGACGTCGACTTCTTCGGTATCACCGTCGTCGAATCCGAGCTCCTCGTCCTCGTCGGTTTCAACATCACGCGACTCGGCACACTCACCATGGGCGTGGACATGGACGTCGGCAGACACCGAGTCGTCGCACCCGTATACCAACGCGAGCAGCTGGGCCTCTGTCGCCATCCACTGTGCCAGCACCTCACTGCGCAGGGAAACGACGTGTAGTTGCCGCCGGAAGGCCACCTCCTGTTGCGCCAGTCGCTGACGGACGTGCTGCTGGATGCGCGTGGCGGCGTGGTGCCTGGCAGCGACGTGCAAGCGCACACGAGGAAGACAGTGTACGTTAAGAAAGTGTCCGAGCACGCGCGCGGCTCGTCGTGTTGCGAGGGTCGGATGCCCAGTCGTCACCATACTAGCCACGCTATCATCTCCTTCAGTCGTGCCATTCGCAGTAGTGCTGTGGGCTCCTCCAGTCGCACCAGTCGACGTTGCGAACACTTCAGGTTCAAAAACAAGCCCCTCAACCACGCTGCGCGCCGAAAGCCCCGTGGCGTCAACTGATTCAACTGACTCGGATCGTGGGGAAAGCTGCACTCCACAGCCACGTTCCACGACACTGAATCGAGGTGACGGAAGAGCCGCTTCTTCAGGTCGAGCTCTGACTTCGACGGCCGCTACATACCCCAACTTGGACTCAAACGGGGCGTCAGTCGACGGGGCCACGTCCAGCTTCGTCGCGATACACGCATCTTCTCTGCGAGGGACGGGCAAAGGCATGTACGTCGTATGTCGGTCGCTCTGTGCGTGGATCGGCTCGCACAGACAATCGGACGAAGAGTCCAGCGCTATATCTTCGGAATCCGATCGTTCTTCAGCGATCAGTGGACCTGTTGAACTAGCGTCTGCGAGACGCTGTAACGGACTAGCCGCCACGCGTCGATGGGACTGGTCGTACTCCAAGTCACGGTGCCGAGTGGAGACACTCACAGGCGATGCCGGTTTAAGCTCCTCTCCAGAGTCGCTACCAGTCGAGGGTTTCTTTGCACTTTCTCGTCGCCACCACGTGTACAAAGCCCGCGCGAGAACCTGTCTCGACTGAGCCTCGACGCGTCGTTGCAACTCCTCTCGCAAGACACGTTGTCGCTGTGCATTCTTGCGGCGAAAGCGGAGGCACTGAGAAAGAAATCGCTCAATCCTGTGCATTGCTTCCATTTGAAGATGCGCCACACGCCGCCTTCTTTGTTCGTCAAGACGCAGCGCCTGGACCCTCCGACGTGCCACCATGCCGCGCCACCAGCCCTGCAGCGCCTCTGCTGCGACCACGCGATCGTACCGAACGCGCTCACGTCGCCGACGCCCCAGGAACTGCCGGACCAGCCGCTGGATACACACACTGCTACGGTTCTCGCGTCGAGTTTGCGCGACCCGTGTCACGGCACTTGCCACTATCCGAGCCAGCGTCTTCCGCGCGTGCATGCCCACGAGCCGTCGGTAGCGCGCAAGTGTCGTGCCCGTGCCCAACACCGAGGATGAGGATGAGGCTTCGTCATCTTGCTCCGGACTGTACGCAGGTGTGTGGGAACGTCGTTGTCGCTCGTCGCTCACGTGGTTGTTCGACGCTACTACTGGCGATGATCGACTAGCAGAGGCGCCGTGTAGCTTGGCTGTCGTGGTCGCCACGCGCCACATTTCTGCGAGCGCGTGGACCGAGTCCGCTTCGTCGCGATGGTCGTTGCGGTTGTTGTTGCTCATCTTGGGGTTGCGGCTTCCACCGTCCAAGCGATCAAGCGGCTGCAGTTGAACGCTCGTGGCTCGTGGGCTCTGTGTAGGCTTTGCCCTGGCGGCTTTGGTGGGCTGCGCGTGCCTCGCCACGGTGCGCAAGTGGCTCACGGAACGAGAGAGCTCTCCGTCGTCCAGCGCCGCGGCCGTGTGCATGACCCTGGTCGTGGTTGTGGCGCCATCGCCTCGTGCCAGCAGCGGTGGCAGCACGCTGGCACCGACGCTGCCGGGCGTGTTTGACCGCCGAACGAGCGACCGCCGGCGCTGCTGCATCGTCGCGGAGGTCGTGATCGTCGAAGCGCTGATGAAGAGGGACGCGGGCAGTTACAAGCCAACTTGTAACTGAGACGTTGAAGTGGTTCGTCGGTGTGGTCCACATCGCGTCTGCTATGCCTGAAGCCCCGGCCATCTGGGGCTCGTCATCGCCACACTACTTAACGCCTCGTTGCGTCGCTTGTTCTGTTCGGCTCCGTCGGCTGCCCACAGAGACAGACGGCGACGATTAACGTGCTTTCTTGGGGACAACCATCGTTTTGCTGAAGAGCTGCGCCACATGGACGTGGTTGCTGCACTCAAGCTCTCAGCTGGCGTCGGCAACAACCTCTCAGCTGAGACCGTGCCGGCTGCCGTGCGCCGTCGATTCAGTTCAGCAGCGCGTCTGGTTCGTCGCGCTCGATAACGCGTTGCGCATGGCGCGTCGCGTCGATAGGGTCAGCTGCACTCTATGCGTGCTGGCCCGAGGAACTCTCTGTTCGTCTGGGGAAGGAAGAGAGCGCCGCGCAGATGGCTCAGCGACGTAGTGAACAGAGAGGGAAAATGTAGAAGACTCGTGGCGGCGGTTTGTCATGTGGTGAGCTCGCGTGCCACGACACAGCGCACTCCACAGTGGATGATCTTCCTGTTCGAGTACTGGGGATGCACACGACATGACGGTCTCACCTGCACCAGGCATTCTCCAACTCGCCCGAGCGTGAGTAGACCAGTTGACCCCACACAGCTCCGCCCCTGGCAATGCTCCACGGCGTCGCACTCATGGAGAGCCCGCACCGCGATCGCGCGCGCACGTCGACAGGCTCCAGCACCATCATCCGCGCCTCCGAAACGTACGTAGCTGAGTTGTGTGGGTGTTGTCTGAGCAGGTATTGACACTTGCTTCTGATACCTTCCAGCGCGTCCAACCTGGACTACTTCGAGGCGATCCACAGCGTCCACATCGACACTGACGGCCACGCCCCGTTCGGTTTCGGCGAAAGCGGCGCTGGAACCGCACGCAACGTGATGACGGCGCACGAGCTGATGAAGTCGCCGCTGCCGTCGATCGCGCCGACGACCGCGACGACCGCGAGCATGCAACGGCAAAAATACCGTGTGCTGGGCACGTTCAGCCTCGTGGGCATCCTCTACCTCAGCACCTGCGGTGGACCCGTGGGCTCGGAGCCGCTGATCTCGATCGGCGGGCCTCTTGTGGGGCTGCTCGGCATCACGTGCTATGTGGTCTTCTGCCAGATCCCGATCTCGCTCATGATCACCGAGCTCTGCTGTGCGTTCCCGGAAAACGGCGGATACGCCGTGTGGGCCATGACGGCGTTCGGGCCGTTCTGGGGCTTCCAAGTGGGCTACTGGTCCTGGGTCGCGTCCGTCATCAACAACTCGCTCTACCCGGCCTTCATCTACTCGACCATCACGCAGACCCTCGGCGTCGAGGCCACCTCGGGCATTGTCGCGTACCTGATCAAGGCGGCGATCGCCGTGGTGTTGGCCGTGCCGTCGTTCCTCGGCCCTCGGTTTATGGGTGTCGCAGCGCTGGTGGCGCTCTCGCTCGTGCTCGGCATCAGCTTGCTCTTCAGCGTGTGGGGCTTCGCTGCGGGCGACAACGCGTGGTTCCGACTCGCCGAAGTGCGCCAAGGCGCTGGTACGTCCGTCGCCGGTGCCGCCGAGGGCGGCGATGACCGCATCGACTGGTCGCTGCTGCTCCACTCGATCTTCTGGAGCTTCGACGGGCTCCACTGGATTTCGATGATCGGCGGCGAAGTGCGCAACCCGGCACGCACGTATCCACGTGTCGTGGCCTTCACGGTGCTGCTCACGGCGCTGTCGTACCTCGTGCCGTCGATCGCCGCGGTCTCAGCCGACAAGACGCCCTGGCGTGACATGGTCGAGGACTCGTACCCGCAGGTTGCCCGCGCGATCGGCGGCGTTGCGCTTGACAAGCTGGTCGTGGTGGCGTCGCTGTTCTCGCTCGCGGGGCTCTTCTCCTGCACTGTCTTCCTCCAGTCGTTCCTCGTGCAGGGCATGGCGCAGTCGCAGCTGCTGCCGGGCGTGCTGCGGAAGCGCAGCGCGCGCTTCAAGACGCCGCAGTACGCGCTGCTCGCCGGGCTGCTCGCGACGCTCGTGCTCGTGGGCTTCGAATTCGAGACCATGCGCAGCATGGCTAACACCTTCAGCAGTTCGGTGCAAGTCGTGATCGTGCTCACGATGCTCCAGCTGCGGCGCGCGTTCCCGTACCTGCAGCGCCCCATGCGCGTGCCGGGCAACTTGGTGACGCTCGTGATCATGCTACTGCCGCCGCTGGGCGTGTTCTGCTTTGCCATCGGTTCGACGCTAGTCAACTGGGAGCGCGCGGTGGTCGTGGCCGCGTTCGCGGCCGTCGGCATGGCCTACCCGCACGTGCGCGCGCGGCTCGCCGGCCGCCAGCTCTGCGGGTAACTCAATCTAGCTCACAGGGTCAGCGAGAGCCTCCCAACGCGGCGTGCTTGTTTGGCGTTAAGTGTTATACAGTAAGTGTGCTCGACAAGAGTGTTTTTTCCTAGATAAACCCGGACGGGTCTTCGTTGTCTCCTGTGACGGAGAGCACTGCTTGCGCTGTGTGTGGGATCTTGCTCAGCTGTCCGCCAGCCTCGTGTTGTGGCCAGTTGAGCGTCTCTCTGAGATCGCTGCGTCGTGTGAAAGAGAATGCTCATCTGTCGCCTCAAACAGCATGATGGTCATAGCGGAAGCATTCATGGACGGAGCCTCCATTGACCTGTGGGAGACTGTCTGAACTCCCGCCGCTGGTCATATTTACGTACGGTACCGGTATCGGCACTTCGTGTTCTACTGTACCGTCGGGACGGAGATCTGGTTCTTGCGCAGGAGTCCAGAATCCTCGGGTGTCTGTCCCCCCGTCTCTGACCTGTCGCCAGACGCGAGTCACTGGTAAATGCCCGCAGGTCTCTCCCATGTGTGCGTTTGAATCTCACAGCGCGCGATTCCACACCCAGCCGCGACCAGCCGCCCGAGTCGCGCTGTTGAACAGCTTGGGCCTGCCCTTGACTTGTTTATGACGGCTCTCGTGTTTTCTTTTTCTTTTCGAGTAGAGGGCGCCGGCAGGCGGGCGTCAGGCCCACTCCAGATGGATAGCCTCCCCCTGGCAACGGCAGTTGCTGACCATCTCTCCCCCAGATCCCCTGGCTTCCCCAACTGTCTGTCTGTCCAACGACACTCTTTGGCGGAGCTGGCGTGGCCCAACCCACCCGGGGCTCGAACGACACCAGTTCCCGATTCTCCCGGTCTCCGCTCATCTGCTATCTAGCAACAGGAGCCATGGAGCCGCGCAAGCCGCCAGTCGTGCTCTACAACGTCGCGGTCATGGAGAGCCCGCGCGGCCACGATCGTCTGCGCGCGTCGACGGGCTCGAGCGACTCGTACGTACAGCATCTTCGCTTCGCTTCGCGGAGCAGACATGTCGGGACGCTGACGCGGTTTGTGTTGTGATTGTATGGTAGGGAGACTAACCTGGACCTGCTCGACTCGATCCACCACGCGAGCCTCCACATCATCGACGCGCCGCACCACCACAACTACCTCGACGACACCTCCACACTCAGCTCGGCGCCGCATCACGTGCTCTACAAGTCGCCGCATCAGTCGATCGCGCCGACCACGGCGACCTCGGGCTCGGCGCAGAAGCAAAAGTACCGCGTGCTCGGAACCATGAGCCTCGTGGGCATCCTTTATTTTGCGACCTGCGGTGGCCCCGTCGGCTCCGAGCCGCTCATGTCCGCGGGCGGCCCGCTGCTCGGGTTGCTTGGCGTCGGCGTGTACGTCTTGATCTGCCAGATCCCCATGTCGCTCATGGCCACCGAGCTGTGCTGCGCGTTCCCGGAGAACGGTGGCTTCGCCGTGTGGGCCATGACGGCGTTTGGGCCGTTTTGGGGCTTCCAAGTGGGCTACTGGTCCTGGGTCGCGTCGATCCTCAACAACGCCATCTACCCGGGTATCATCTACACCACACTCGCCGACGCGTACGGCATGGAGGCCACCTCGGGCGCCGTCGAGTTCTTGATCAAGGTCGCGATCGCCGTCGTGCTGGCCGTGCCCTCGTACGTCGGTGTTCGCTTTGTCGGCATCGGTTCGCTCGTGCTGCTGCTCGCTGTACTGGGTATCGTCGTGGTCTTTTCGACTTGGGGATTCGTCGACGGCGACGGCGCGTGGTTCCGACTCTCCGAGGTGCGCGGCGCCAGCGACGTCGCGCCGGACGGATCCAGCGGCGTGGACTGGACGCTGCTCATCCACACACTTTTCTGGAGCTTCGACGGCGTGCAGCTCGTCTCTGTCATCGGTGGTGAGGTGCTCAACCCGGCGAGGACATACCCGCGCGTGATCGCGCTGACCGTCACGTTCGCGGTTGGCACGTACCTTCTCACGTGGCTCGCAGGCGTCTCGGCTGGCAAGACCCCGTGGCTCGAGCTCGAAGAGGACTCGCTACCGGACGTGGCCGACGCCATCGGCGGTGCGACGCTCCACCAGATCATGATCATCTGCTCCGTGCTATCGTCCATCGGGCTGTACGCGTGCACGCTCTTTTTCCAGTCGTTCCTCGTGCATGGCATGGCCCAGTCGCGTCTCCTCCCCTCGTTGCTCCGAAAGCGAAGCGCGCGCTTCAAGACGCCACAGTACGCGCTGGCGCTCACACTGCTGGTGACGCTGGCACTCGTGGGCTTTGACTTCGAGTCAATCCTCAACATGACCAACGCGTTCAGCGGCATGGTGCAGCTCGTGATCGTGGCGACCATGCTCAAGCTGCGGCGCGACTTCCCGTACCTGCCCCGACCCATGAAGGTGCCCGGTAACTTGGGCACGCTCGTGGTGATGCTGATTCCGTCCGTGGCACTGTTCGTGTTCGCGATCGTGTCGACGCTCGAGGACTGGAAGCTCGCTCTTGTGGTCGTGGGCTTCGCGATCCCTGGACTGATCTTCCCGTCCATCCGGCATCGCTTCGCGGGTGGGCGCTTTTGCAGCTGACCATAATCAGAGGGTTACATGAGTAATAGAAGTTGTTTATTATGATGCCACGAGGAGCTCAACCGGTCTCTTGAGAGAGGCTCATGGGGTGTCTTCACATCTAGGACCTTCCAAGTTAAGGCGGTAAAAAGTGACGTCGATGTGAGCCCGGCAGTGAGCCGTTTGACCTTCAACTGGAGTGCTACCCCAGGGTCAGGACTCCTGACCCGACAGGTCACGATCGTTGGCCGGCGTGCGAGCGAGAAAGACACCGCCTGCTCCCTAAGTGACGTGACGGGCGGATCCGTACTGCAGGTCAAGTTGCACTCGGTGACGACTCACTGATTGCGAGGGAATGCTGGTAATCCAAGCCGCCTGCTGTTGAGCGGTCAGAGAAGCAAAGCTCGCGCGTTGAAGACGCACACGACCTGAACTGAAATGGGTGTGGGCCCTCTCA
The DNA here is from genome assembly GCA_027475725.1 of Pythium rhizo-oryzae. Taxonomy (NCBI): domain Eukaryota; phylum Oomycota; class Peronosporomycetes; order Pythiales; family Pythiaceae; genus Pythium; species Pythium rhizo-oryzae. The sequence goes on from JAMFLL010000470.1 coordinate 13,084, forward strand.
GAAGCTCCAGGTCGATGCATTCAGTTGGTAGAAGGCATCATGTCAATTGCACGGTGTCGAAGGGCATACTCGCAACCTGGAAGTTACTTTCAATATCTAATATTAACGTATAATTGATATTATACCATATATGGGTAAAGTAGCAAACAATGTTAGATCAGAGAGTAAATATAATAATATGCATGAATACATCAAATAATGTTGCGTGCGTGTTGATTGAGAGGATGTCTTGCACTGTGGCTGTATAATAGTTGAGATTCATAAGGATGTCGCATCGTCGTCTGTCGACGAATGACGCACACAGCGATTGTGTACATGTACGAGAGACTCCCGCTGATTACCAGCTCGCATCTTCAAGCGACCTGCATCCAACGCACCGCACCCAGTCTGCGTAAGGCAGCCCTGGTCGAGGGCCAGGACGCTGGCGGTAACTATCGTGCAGCGACAAGTTCCCCACCGAGGATAGGGCGGATCGACGATGTCGCTTGCGCTGTGACATCTGACTGGTTCACACGGCCTGCAGTCTGCAGTGCAGTCGCTCGGCGTGACGATCGGGATATTTCTCGCTGTCCAGAAGCCATTCGACCACGATGGACGCGCATCGCGCGCCGCCCGTCGTGCTCTACGGCGTCGCCGTCATGGAGGAGAGCCCGACGCTCGAGGAGCTGGGCACACCCAACAGCGCCAGCGACACGTAGGTATCCATGCTGACCGCCCTCCAACAGAGATCGAAAAGCTCACATCGTCTTGGACCTGCAGCCAATCGAACCTCGACTACCTCGATCGCATCCATGTCGGTCACGTGGCACACGCGGACCGCGGAGGTGGCAGCTCCACGACGCTCTCCGCTCACCACGTGCTCTATAAGTCACCGCACCAGTCGATCGCGCCGACCACTGCGACCTCAGGACTCATGCAGAAGCAAAAGTACCGCGTGCTCGGCACTCTGAGCCTCACCAGCATCCTCTACTTCGCGACCTGCGGCGGCCCCGTGGGCTCCGAGCCGCTCATCTCTGCCGGAGGTCCGCTCCTCGGACTGGTGGGCGTAGCGTGCTACGTGATATTCTGCCAAGTGCCGATTTCGCTCGTCGTGACGGAGCTGTGTTGCGCATTCCCAGAAAACGGCGGCTTCGCGGTGTGGGCCATGACGGCGTTTGGGCCGTTCTGGGGCTTCCAGGTGGGCTACTGGTCCTGGGTCGCGTCGATCCTCAACAACGCCATCTACCCAGGGCTCATCTATGAGACCGTTACCAACGTATGCGGCGTCGAGGCCACTTCTGCCTTGGTGGCTTACGTTGCCAAGGTGCTCATCGCGATTGTGTTGGCCGTGCCCTCGTACGTCGGTGTGCGCTTTGTCGGTATCGGCGCGCTCGTGCTGCTGGTGCTGGTGCTCGTGATGACACTCGTCTTCAGCATCTGGGGGTTTGTCGACGGTGAGGGCGCGTGGTTCCGACTCGCGGAAGTGCGTGGTGCCACTGCAAGCAGCGACGACGGTGTCGACTGGACGCTGCTCGCCCACTCGCTGTTTTGGAGCTTCGACGGCGTGCAACTCGTCTCAGTCATCGGCGGCGAAGTGCTCAACCCAGCGAGAACATATCCGCGTGTGATCACACTCAGCGTCGCGCTCGCCGCTTCCACGTACCTGTTCACGTGGGTCTCGGCCGTTTCCGCCGACAAGATCCCGTGGCTCGAGATGGAAGAAGACTCGCTCCCGGACGTCGGCTTCGCGGTAGGAGGCGCCGTGCTCCAGCACGCCATGACTGTCTTGTCCGTGGTGTCGTCAGTTGGGCTCTATGCGTGCACGCTTTTCTTCCAGTCGTTCCTCGTGCAGGGCATGGCGCAGTCCCGACTGCTGCCGTCCGTGCTGCGCAAGCGCAGCGCACGCTTCAAGACACCCCAGTACGCGCTCTCGTTCACGCTGCTAGTGACACTGGCGCTCGTGGGCTTTGACTTCGAGTCGATTCTCAACATGACCAACGCGTTCAGCGGCGCGCTCGTGGCGACCGTGCTGCTCACCATGCTCAAGCTGCGACGCGACTTTCCGCACCTCCCGCGACCAATGAAGGCACCCGGCAGCCTCGCGATGCTCGTGGTGATGCTGCTCCCATCGGTGGCGATGCTGCTCTTCGTGGTCGCGTCGACGCTGGTCGAGTGGCGACTCACGGCCGTCGTCGCGGGCTTCGCCGTGCCCGGACTGGTCTTCCCATCGATCCGCCACCGCTTCGCCGGCGGGCGGATCTGTGGTTAAACGCACTGTAAATCAAACGTGAGCTATACGTACGCAGAGAGTGAGGAACACTCGCACGCTTTGTGTTTCTGGGCCGAGAGGAGACTCGCTTCCTCACCACCCAGCACCGAGGAACTTCCTCGGTCCTTCCTCAGGAAGGTCCTGCTCTCGACGTGGGAGAAAGTTGAAGTTGAGCGCGGCGCTTCCTCAGGGTGTCCACAAAGCAGACGACACCCTCGCGCACGCCGTCCCGACCCGGCCGCAGGCGAAACGGAACGAGCAGTTTCTCACACCGCGGCTGCCCGCACATGCTGGCGCCAGGTCTGGTCTCACATGCGGTCTCCTCACGTGGTGGCTGAGAGGAGAGATCATCGCGTCGCGACGTGGCGCGGGCGTCCCTTCATCGTGCAAAGAAATGGAAATATGTAGTGCAGAATGATTTCCATAAAACATATTGTTACTCAGTGTATGAATAGATAGAGGTCTTAGATAGGCATATATATCTACAACACTTTTTCAAAATGTATAGACTATACAAGATAATTGGATATCGTGGTATTCTATGAGTGAGTGAAAAAGGTTGATACACCACAGTGCGACTGTCGATCCCACTGTCGTCCGTGGCACGGAGCGCCACGCTGGTTTTGGTGAGGGGGATCCTTCGAGGACCCCATCGAAACGCTGGACGCGAGTGGTGGGGTGGATCCGGTCGCCTGCTTTTGATACATGTACCGAGAGCTCTGCCTGTCGAGGGGCAACGCTCCACGACAGTCGCAAGGGTCGGTCAGCTGGAGGCGATGTCGGGGTGCGCCGGACGTGAATGAACCGGTGCAGTGTATCTTGGGTGAGGCACTTCACTCGTAATCTCTCGGGAGAGTGGATGTGTATGTTTATGTGGAGTCAGGTTTCGCCCCCGGGAAGTTGCGGCTTTCTTCACGATTAGTACTGTAGGCTGCAGGCCAGTCTACCACTGTGCAGCTCCCTATAGGCTGTGCATCAGGATCGGCGCACCATATCGTGTGGCACACGGGGTGGAGGGAAGCAGGGGAACGGACATTCTTGCCGAGTCGGTAGGTGAATCGTACATACAGTACATGCACCAGCCTTCCGGGTCAGACGTGGCGGTTGAATGTGGCCACGGTGGCGAACCTCCCACTACAGTACAGTACACTGTGCTTACAAAGTGCACTTGGAGCAAGGAGAACGATCGCAGTCATCGTCAATTGATAGATCCTGCTCTGTTGGACTGCGAGCGTAAGCGACCGTCTGGTTCTATGGACGAGTGGCGTCCCTCCTCCTGCTCAGTGTTCATCTTCCACCTTCGCCCGCAAGCGCGCCGAATGGAGCCACCTAACAAGGTCCACCACGCGCCGTACGGCGTCGCGCTCATGGAGCCGCCGCGCGCGTCCTCAAGCTCCAGCACGAGCTATCGCGGCTCGGACATGTACGATGCCAGTCGCTTTCCACTTTCGGAGACCATCGCTGGTCCCTTCAAACCTCACCACGAGTTCTGCATGTTGAACGACGCATAGGCCGCCGAATCTCGACCTCTTTGAGGCCATCCACAACGTCCACGGTCACCTTCAGACGCCGCAGTTCCCGCAGCATGAGCTGGTGCTGTCGCCGTCCATCGCACCGACCACGACGACGACCGCGTCACGCCTCAAGCACCGCTATCGCGTGCTCGGCACGCTTGGGCTCACGGGCATCCTCTACTTCTCGGTATGTGATGCATACCCCCCACGCTCCGTCAAACAGCACATGCTCACTCCGTTCTGGCCTTTCGTGTAGAGCTGCGGTGGTCCTGTGGGCTCAGAACTGCTGATCTCTACGGGCGGCCCGCTCGTCGGGCTGCTCTCGATCATCGCGTACGTGTTCGTGTGTCAGCTCCCGCTGTCGATGATGACCACAGAGCTCAGCTGCGCGTTCCCCGAGAACGGCGGGTTCGCCGTGTGGACCATGACGGCGTTCGGACCGTTCTGGGGCTTCCAGGCCGGGTACTGGTCCTGGATCAGCTCGGTCTTCAACAACGCGATCTATCCGGGGCTCATCTTCAGCGCCATCACTGACGCGTACGGTATCACCGTGCCTTCACCCGTGGCCACGTTCTTCATCAAGGCTGCGATCGCGATCGTGCTGGCGCTGCCGTCCTACTTCAGTGTGCGGTCCGTAGGCCTCGGCGCGCTCGCGCTGCTGGGCTTTGTGCTCACGACCGTGCTCATGTTCTGCGTGTGGAGCGTTGTCGAGGGCGACGGCGCCTGGAACCGACTCGGAGAAGTGCGCACGGCGAGCGACGTGAGCGAGGACTCACCGGAGGGCGGCATCGACTGGACTCTGCTGGTCCACACGCTCTTTTGGAGCTTCGACGGCATGTACTCGATCGCTGTCATCGGAGGCGAGGTCATCAACCCGCCGCGGACCTACCCGCGCGTCATGTTCGCGACTGTGGTGCTCGCCGTGCTCACGTACCTACTCGTGTGGGTCAGTGCCGTGGTCGCCGACAAGACGCCGTGGCTCGAGTTAACCGAGGACTCGCTGCCTGACGCGGCCGGCGCAATTGGTGGGTCCGTGCTGCGCCAGTTCGTGTTGATCACCTCGATCCTCGGGTCGATCGGGCTCTTCACGTGTTCGTTCTTCTTCCAGACGTTTCTCGTGCAGGGCATGGCACAGTCGCGGATGCTGCCGGCGGTGCTGCGCAAGCGCCACGCGCGCTTCAAGACACCCAAGTATGCATTCTACTTCAGCCTGCTCGCGACACTTGCGCTCGTGGGCTTCGAGTTCGAGTCCATGCTCAACATGACCAACGCCTGCAGCGGCGCGTTCCAGATCCTCATGGTGCTCGCGATGCTCGAGCTGCGGCGGTCGTTTCCGTACCTGCCGCGCCCCATGAAGATGCCCGGTAATCTGGCCGTCGTAGCGCTTGCGCTGGTCCCGATCCTGGCCGTGTACGTGTTCCTGATCGTGACCACCCTGCAGGAGTGGAACCTGGCGGTGATCGTTGTGGCGTTCGCGGTCCCCGGGCTGCTCTTCCCGTTCGTGCGCAACAAGCTGGCGGGCCACCAGCTTTGTAGCTGATCCGAAGGCTACGAAATGATCGATGTCACGTTGCGTGAACACCATCACCACCATAGGGTGTATGGAAGTGTTGTGGGCACGGAACATCTCCACAAGTAACTATCAATTTGAGAGCAAAAAAACAACAACAACCAGGCGGCCTCACTGCTTCCCAGTCTGTACTACAAGCTGAGTCACTCCTTGTTGAAGGGCGGCGAGTCCAGGTCACCGACGACTACGACAATACCGTGAACCTATGCATGTATGAATCCTTCGGCGTGTGCATCGACGCGAGAAGAAGATCTACCATGACGCTGTCCACCACTGACGTCCGGTACGCTGCAAGATGTCGCACTGGAGGCTTCGGGACGGGTCATCTTCTTGGTGTGTTCTACTCGCAAGTGCATGCACCGGGCTGCCCGGTTGCCATCGTAACACACTGCCCCCCGGGCAGTGTGTTACGATGGCTGGAAGGGCGAGAGATCGTCAGTAAGACATTCCTGACAATGCCGCCAGTGGCATGGAGTGCTAAATGGCATAGAGCGTTGCAAACGAATACACTGTAGAAGCGGGATTGGCAGCAACTCGCTTGCTCATGTTCTATGCGTATGAAGCAGAAAGCCCCTCCTGATTGAAACTCACCTGAGACGGCAACTGGAGGGGGGGCGTAGACTTCCAAACTTGTAGCCGGCCTGTCTCTGGTGGCGCTCAATGTAATCGGTTTGATGAGTCGCTCGCGAGTTACGAGTCGCGACATCAGTCAACGTCCAGCGAAAATATTCCAGGGTGCGAGGTCAACGTACAGTATTACGTGCAGTTATGTTCGTGTAAAGACAGCCTTGCAGCACCAGCGCGAGGGAGTCATCTACAGTGTAGTTTCACGGAGGGCAGCGTGTGCTAAAGCAACACGTTGCAAACATCGATTCTGGTATTTTAGTGTAACTGCCTACTGCGCGGTATCCTTCATGGCACTGCGAACGCCAGGTATCCAGGGAACCACTCCCCTCAAGTCGGCGGAGCTCAAGTCTCGAGCTCCGCCGTTCAGTTCGACTTTTAGGGTTCCGCTCAAACGGAGACTGAAACACGAGACAGGGCCTCCACTCATTCGAAGACATATATATATCGTCGTCTGACACAGACCTATGATCAGCGAGGATCTCAAAAGACTTGAACTGCCACACGCCAGTGGCTGCGCGAGTATTCTGGCAGCCTGCCACACCCGAGAAGCCAATACGAGAGGGCGAAGGCGTTCGTTGAATGGAACGAGGATGCATCTGTTCGCGCGGCAGAACCCGCGTCGGGTAATCTCCGCTCATCAACTCGTTCTCTCTCAGAGTGCCTGCCGGTGTACGCCATGCTCCGGAAGGGTTTCAAATACACTGTAGGTTCCTACGGCAACGAGGCGTACACCGCGTCGGATGCTCGCGACCTTCACGACGTACGAGAATGTGGTTCTGTGTCGCTTCCAGCCGATTTCCTCTCACACAATCCAAAACAACACTACAGGAAGAGCGTGAAAGCCTAGCCCAGAGCCCAGAGTACGCTTCCAGAAGCGTACTCTGGGCTCTGGGCTAGGCTTTCACAGAAGCGCTTCTGTCTCATGAAAGCGTCCCGTCGCGTGGCTGCTCTGGTCAACACACCGCTATGTTTGCGGCCTGGTGCTGTGCATGATTCACATCCCACGGTCTTCTGCCGACCGAGATCAGCACAGCTTGATGCAGCGCCCAGATGACAAGGCGCACCACATGTCCGTGCATCCTTCCCACCTTCTCTGTCCGATCCCACTTCCGCACACAAATGAAACCGGGGTCGGGAAGCCGGCAGCATACAAAGATCAAGTCTGGGAGGCGACATCTGACTCGCGGGTGAATTCTGACACACGAGCCCACTGCCAGAAACAGCCGAAGACGGCAGGCTTCACCTTTCAAGTGCCACTGACTTGTTCCCCGCCGAGACGAGCGAGCCCACCTGGTCGGGGCGTCAGCCGCGATGGCCAGTTTCACCCACAACGCGAGTGTCCTTGGTGCACACATCGACACACGCGCCCTCTGCCTCGGCGCGTGCCAGCGCCACCCACATTTCCCGAAAACGCGCGTCGAGCCCGCGAGCGCGTCCCATCCCAAGATGGACCCTCGCAAGAAGACGCTGCTTTACAATGTCGCCGTGATGGAGAGCCCCAACGCGAACGACCGCGGGCGCGCCTCCACCGGGTCGAGCACGCTCGGTCGCGGCTCAGAACTGTACGTGTCCAGCGCATTACGGGCGATCGCGTTTACGCGAGTTCCTGGCCGCTCATGCGCGCTTGATGTTCTGTTATAGTTATTCGAACCTCGATTTCGCGGATGCCATCCACAATGCCCACGGTCTCTACGACCCCAACGGCCCACAAGGTCTCGGTCCCATTGGATATGACTACGACGGTACGGCCATGATGTCCGAGTTCAGCCACGAGCAGTACAAGTCGCCGCACCACCACTCCCTCGCGCACACAACGCACACGGCGACTACGGCGACCACGGCCAAGCAGAAGTACCGCGTGCTCGGCACACTCAGCCTTGTGGGCATCGTCTACTTTGCGGTGCGTCTCTACTTGGCATCTCATTACTCCCGCTGCGATGCTGATAGTCTCCTCGATTTTTGTTCTAGACGTGTGGTGGTCCGACGGGCTCCGAGCCCATCATTTCTTCGGGTGGACCGCTTGCTGGTCTGCTCGGCGTCGTCGCGTATGCGCTACTCTGTCAGGTGCCACTGTCGCTTATGGTCGCCGAGCTCTGCTGCGCGTTCCCCGAGAACGGCGGTTACTCGGTGTGGGCCATGACAGCGTTTGGTCCGTTTTGGGGCTTCCAGGTCGGCTACTGGTCCTGGATCGCGTCCGTGCTCAACAACGCCATCTACCCGGGGCTCATCTACAGCACGCTCGTCGAAGGCTACGGCGTTGAGGCCACGTCTTCGGTTGCCTCGTGGTTCGCCAAGGCCGCTATCGCGATCATCCTAGCGCTGCCCTCCTACATTGGCGTGCGATTCGTCGGCATTGGCGCGCTCGTGCTCCTGTTTGTGATCCTGGTCACGACGCTCATGTTTTCTGTGTGGGGCTTTGCGGAGGGCGATGGCGCGTGGTTCCGGTTGAAGGAAGTCCGCAGTGCCGATCAAGTTACGGAGGATAGCCCCGACGGCGGCATCGACTGGTCACTCTTGATCCACGCGCTCTTCTGGAGTTTTGACGGACTCTACGACGTCTCCGTTATCGGTGGCGAAGTACTCAACCCGGCGCGGACGTACCCGCGTGTGATCCTCGCGGCCGTGACTCTTACCGTTTTCACCTACATGCTGCCGTACATCGCAGCAGTCTCCGCCGACAAGATGCCGTGGCTGGACTACTCGGAAGACTCCTACCCAGACATCGCCGAGGCCATCGGCGGCTCATTTCTCCACCAAGTTTCGATCGTCGCGTCCGTGCTGAGTTCCGTCGGCCTTTTTTCGTGCACGCTGTTCTTCCAGTCATTTCTCGTGCAGGGCATGGCTCAGTCGCGGCTGCTGCCGTCGATCCTTCGCAAGCGTAGCGCTCGCTTCAGGACACCACAGTACGCAATCCTGCTCAGCTTGGTCGTGACCATCGCGCTGGTCGGGTTCGACTTCGAGTCGATCCTAAACATGACCAACGCGTTTAGCGGCGCTGTGCAGATCATGATCGTGCTTTCCATGCTCGTGCTGCGGCGCTCGTTCCCGTACCTGCCGCGCCCAATGAAGGTGCCAGGCAACCTGGCGACGCTGTCGATCATGCTCGTGCCCGCGATGGCCGTGTTCATTTACGCGATCGTGTCGACGCTTGCGGACTGGAAACTCGCGCTTGTGGTCGTCGGCTTCACCATTCCCGGACTTCTTTTGCCGCTCATTCGGGGGCGTATGTCGGGGCGTGCTGGGTGCTGCTAGAGCAGCAGCGACGAGAAGATCCAGCTTTTTGCTTTTTATGAAAAGGATATCAGTGACAAGTATTTTTTGAAACCGTCAAATATCCCTCCATGTTCTCAATCCCTGGAACGAATCGCACCGACACCTGAAATTACTCGCCACAGCTCATCCGCTCGCGCCTGCCCACCGAGAGTCTTCTCAGTTGCACCGGCCAGGCTGCCTCTGAATCAAAGACAAGGCCACGGGTCATGCGTGTTGTCCGAGTTGACCGGAATGTAGCCATAACCTCCACACGACGCAGATATATGGCACTAAATTGTGGGCATTCCATCGAGGATCATTGGCTGGGTGGATCTTCCACGGTGGATGATGAGCCCAGCGCAGTTCGATACGTAAAGCGGTGTTTCTTCGGAACCGTTCTGGCTGAGAGAACCAAGAACGGTTCCCGAGGCCTCCGGCCCCACAAGCTCTCGGAAAAGAGGTGCAACCAGAAAACAAAGAAATGGTTCCAGCTGGTTGGCCGGTTCCGAGATGCGCCACCCAGATTGTTCTCCATCGCATCTCTCTCACCCCTGTACGTACTCGACACTTTACCCAATACATATCATCGACGATTGCCCGACGGCATCATGTGCAGCCAGTGGTGTCGTTTGGAGTCTCTGTCTCGGCGCGACGCGTGATTTCCAAACTCTTCCACGGATGGAGCATCGTCGAGAACTTCACGCGTGAGCTGGCTGTATTGCTGGCGTAAGCTCGCCCTCGTATCTCAGAACGGATTTCTTGTTCTGCCCAACGCTTCCGCGTTCTGCGTGCGTGAACGTCACCGATTCCGTCGTGAAGCACAACCAAGAGCGGAGAGTGAGAAGATCGTCTTCTCTTCACCGAGACCAAGCGCTCGAGACAGACGGTGATGGCGTCCATCGCGTCGCCTGGTTCGTCGCTGATGATGATGGAGAGTCCACGGCCGCTGAGGTGCGATAGAGTCACCAGGGATACATTTGTCGATCTCGTCTGGAGCTGATTGAAAAACATGGTCCACAGCGACGACAAGCTGGACTCGAACAGTCGGATTGGCCACCAAGTTGTTCCCCAACGACTCCAACACCCACAAAACCAACAGAACCGATTTGGCGCCAGTCATGCGCGCTCGCTCAGCTGGGGCGGCGCCGGCTCGATCACAGCACGCGACGACGAGCTGTTCATGAGCGACACGGAGCCCGAGTTCTACCACGCCGCGCTGTTCTCGCCACAGGCGGCGCAGCGCCAAGAGAAATTTCGTGTACTGGGTACGCTTGGGCTCACGGGACTCGCGTTCTTCGTGGTACGATCGATGTTCTAGTCTGTTGTTCTCCCTACGTTTCGGGTTCTGGAGCTCATTCCAACGTTGGTGTTGTTGTGATCAGTCGTGCGGTGGACCCATCGGCTCCGAGCCGCTAGTCTCAGCTGGAGGTCCGCTTGTCGGGCTCATTGCCGTGGCCGTCTACGTCTCGTGCTGTGTGTTTCCGTTCATGTATGTCGTCGCAGAGCTTTGCTCAACGTTCCCAGAAAACGGTGGTTACACGGTGTGGGTCATGACGGTCTTCGGGCCGTTCTGGGGCTTCCAGGCCGGCTACTGGTCCTGGGTCGCCGCTGCACTCAACAACGCCATCTACCCGGGGCTCATGTACTCGATCATCAGCGACGCCTGTGGGTGGCAACTTACTGCGACCGCGCAGTACTTTATCAAGGCCTCCATCGCGATCCTCTTGTGTGTGCCCTCGCTGCTGAGCGTGCGCTTCGTCGCAGCCGCGGCGTTCGTGCTACTGGTCGTGATCTCGGCTTTGTTCATCCTTTTCTCGACGTGGGGCTTCTCAGAAGGTGCAAACGACTGGAATGCAATGCTCGACATCCGAAACGCCGATACTGTGCGAGCCCAGGGAGACCTGGGGTCTCATTCTTCGAGTATCGACTGGGGCTTACTCGTGAACACGCTCTTCTGGAATTTTGACGGGCTCTACGACGCGAGCATTATCGGTGGGGAAGTGCTCAATCCCTCACGAACGTACCCTCGCGTATTTATCATCAACGTCTCGGTCATGGTCTGCATCTACTTGGTCCCGATCGTGAGTGCTGTAACGGCCACGTCCGGGCTCATGTCGTGGCTCGACTTCGACGAAGACTCGTATCCATCGATCGCGAGCACGGTGGGCGGCACGCCGCTGCACTCCATGATTCTTGTGTCATCCGTGCTGAGCGTGATGGGGCTGTACACGAGTTCAATCATGTTTCAGTCGTTTCAGGTGCTCGGAATGGCACAGCTGCGGCTACTACCAGCGGCGTTCCGCACGCGCCACAAGACCTTCCAGACGCCGCAGTATGCCGTATTGCTCAGCATGCTCACGACGATGGTGCTGCTGGTGTTCGACTACGAGTCGATTCTCGGGCTCACGAACGCGTTCAGCGCCGGCATCCAGGTGCTCATCGTGCTCACGATGCTGCGGCTCCGACGCGCACTACCCCACATCACGCGGCCCACCCGTGTTCCTGGTCCGTTCGCACTCGTGTGTGCGGTGCTCATGCCCATATCACTCGTGTTCCTTTACATCTTGTTCACAACGTTGGAAGATGCCAAGACAGCGCTCGCATTTGGCGTTCTTGTTATTCCTGGTTTGAACTACGGCGCGGTCCGAAGCAGACGCGTACGTGAGGAGCTACAGCAGCGAGCGCGCCAGCATCAACGTGATCTGTTGGCGCAGGTTCTCCCTCTGGGAGCACTTCCATAAAGTAGATACGAGTGGGAGAGTCGAATAGGATGTCAATGTAGCTTCTTGTTTGGGTTGTGTCATCAGTCCTCCACATGCAATTCCATACACGATGCGTCGTCCGTTCTTCGCGTCGCCCACAGGGTATGCGCACAGCGCTGACTGGCAATCTGTCCATGCTGGGTGCCTTGTGGTCTGCGCCACGTTGTGTATGTGATGTTTACTTCTTCTTGCCGTTGGCCTTGCCACCGGCGTCGCCGCCGGCCTCCTTCTGGGCCGCCTTGCGCGCGATCTTCTCCTGCAGCGCCTTGGCGTCGGCCTCGCGGCGCGCGTTCGGGTCGCCCTTGTTTACCTTCTCGTTCGCCTTGGCGCGGGCCTGCGCGCGCTGTTGGGAGGCAACCACACACGACACGGCATCAGCACCATCCAACACCAGAGCCCATCAATCAGCGCGAGCGGAAACGCACGGCACGGTCGACGTCTCGCTGGTTTCCGCGCGACATGGCTTCGTTCGGCTGGCTACAAGGGGGACGACGGATACAGAGATGGAAGGGGGATACAGAGGGCGGTCACGCCTTTCGTCAGCGCCGTGGGCCTCCTCGGCGGGGAAGCGCGCCCGCGCGGCGAGCGGCCATGTACATGAGCGTGGAAAGTCTTCGAGTGTGTCTGGTTGGGAACGCCGAGGTCGGACGAGGCGTAATTTTCAACTTATTGGAATAAGGGAATCCGCTGCTTCCTTGGGAGACACACATGAAGCAGGCCACCCTAATGTAGTACGTCGGTAAATTACACACGGAAAGCCGGTTCGGTTGGTTTCAATGCGAACTTAGAATAGTGCGAACTTAGTGGAAACGGCGGATTTTCGTTCAGCGGGTGGTTTTTGTGCCCGTGGCGGGCCGCCTCGGACCCGATCCCCAGAACAAACCGGGGAAACCCCCTCCCCCGCCAAGTGACGGATACGCGCCCCGCCAGTTGACGTTGCCGCGCCGCGATGAGCCTCGCCAGCGCCTCTCTCGCGGACGGGAGCGATCCGCCGATAGCTCCATCCTTCGCGCACGAGGACGGCGATGCCGACGGTACCCCGCACGGCCGCACCGGGTCTGTGGTGGCCAAGCTGTTCGGGAAAAACCGCCCGCAAGTTGCCGTTGAAGATGACGACCTCCAGCGCCACGCCAATGGCCACGGCGACAGCAATGAGGGCGAATCGGACGGAGATGAAGACGATGGCGATGTCCTTGCGAATGGCAACGGCTTCGCGGATGCCGGTGACGACGACGACGACGACGATGAATACGTCCCGGGGTCGTCGGAAGAAGACTCGGGCGAGAGCGACGACGACGCGGACGTCGACGACCTGGACGACGAGGAAACGAGCATGCGCAGTCTCTTACTGCCCATGGCGACGTATGCGAAGCAGCTGCTCTTCCTGAGTGAGCAAGACGACGACGGCGAGTTTGACGATCAAGATGCCGAGTTGTGGTCGTCGCCCGAGGAGAAGCAAGAGTGGATTGATCGCTACGAGGCTACGAACCGCGCGTACATCGACGTATATGGATGCCGTATTGACGCGCCCGCGATTCCCGACATGAAGAAGCGCTTGCGTCGTGAGCGCAACCGGGAAGCGAAGTACTCGTTGGTGCTTCTCGTGCTCGCCATTGTGTATCTCGTTCGGCTGCTGGTCGGCCCCAATGCCTCGCCGCCAATAGATACGACGGCTACTGTCGCTTCGCCGGTTGAATCGAGTAACGTTGAATCTCCACTCAGCTTGTCATCACCGTCAACTGTAGACGCCAGCACGTCGAACAGTACCCCGTGGTGGAGTGTTTGGACCGAGAGTTTGGTTGTGCGCGTTTTCTCTTGGCCCCAGTCAGTAGCAACCAGCCTGCAATCGGCGATGTCTGAGAAATCTCGACGACCTTCCAAGAAGGGCGAGGCTTCGGACGATGATTCCGTTGCAGAAAAACAATCGACGTCGACCGAAAGCTCACCTGCGTCGCAGGCACCGAAGAACGATGCCACCCACGACGACAGCACAACACTCGAAGCGCAATCATCTGGAGAAGAAGAAATGCTTGTTGACCACGCCACCGTAGTCGACATCGTTGAGGAGCGGGAAGAGATCACAACCGACTCAAAGGTTCTGGAGCGGGAAGTGGTCGCTACAGAAGCCGCTGTCAATGTCCAAGATACTCCATTGGAAAGTACACGCTCTAATTTGGAGCAAGAAGCCGAAAATGTTGGGCCAGACCAAGAACACACTTTTGGTGAACGGCAGGCTCATACACCGGTGGAGGATCAGCCTACATCGGGTTCGATAGGCTCAGCGGATTCGAGAAATGCTCCTTCAATCGAAGATGGCATCGCCGAGGTGGTTCCGCAGGACGAAAGTGAAGAAGGCCAAACTCCGAGTCATGCAGCACCTCAAGATGAGCATGATCAAGCCTCATCTGTTCCCACGGAAGACGATCCGCATGAGAAACTGGCTGATGATTCGTTTCAACGCTGCTTGGAGATGTTCTACATGCTGGTGAAGATGAAACACGACGCTGGTGTGAAGACTGCAGCAATAAGCGAGTGCGACAAAGCCGTTGATGCATCGATTCATTCGACGGCGACCAAGCAGGTCAAAGCACACTTACTACGAGGTGACATGAAGAGTCTGCTTCAGTTATTCTCAGAGGCGAGCGAGGATTACAAATTTGCTTTCGTCAGCGAGGGCGTGACATCCATGGCGCTTCGCTCAGAGATTGAAAGCAAGATCATCACCAATCGCTGGATCGAGCACTACCATCTGAAGCGATTTAGAGAGCTGCGCAATGACTGCCAGCAGGTGAGTAAGACCTCATCGACTGGATCAACCCATGGATCATCTGCCGTTGTTAGAGATCTTGCCGCTGAGTGGCTTCGAGCGTTTCGAAAGGAAACCCCAGTTTTGGAGGTATTGACCAAGACCCGTGCTTGGACGCTTTACCGCCCCGCGATGCCGTAGACGACAAACGCTTAATTTAAAGACGAGTTTTTTTTTCAAGAAACACTCCCCACGGACATGTATCGCTGTGCAGGAACTGGTAGGTTTTACATGACGGCACTCGCGACGACCATTGACATTTATTCCCGCGGCACCTCTTCTTCCTCGACGAGCTCAACAGGAGCAGGCACGGTGCTATTCTCGCCAATGGCAACGTGCTCCATGATTTCTGTGAGTTCGATTAAACCGACGTCTTCGAGGTTGCTGAATGCTTGGAAGTAGTCACCGTCGAAGTCGTAGCGAATGACGCGACCTGTGTGATTGAAGTAGAAGCGGAGGTTCATCGGCAAGTTCAATGATCGCCCCACCAGCTTCTGTATCAAGTCTTCCCGGTGGCGAATGTGCGGGAATACAGTGCAGACCGCTTGGCGTGTGACGATGCCATCCAAGACTCCCTTTGTGTCGATCATGCATGTCGCAATCGTGGGGTCGCCATTCATAGCGCTCGTTTGGTGTTCCGAGTCCGCGAGGTCAATCACGTTCAACGACGTGAGCCGCATCGAGATCGAGGGGAAAATACGAGTATATCTCCGCCACTGTTCGATCCACGTATCGAGACCGAGGCCCCCGCCGCCGTACGCGAAGAGCTCTTGGTCCAGCCGATTGTCGAAGAAGCGATAAATGTCGGGAATACGCGGGCCGCGGAAACCCTCTCGAAACGTGTCGTAGTACTCGATAGTCGTGTTGATGAAGGAGTCGCGACTCCCCGTGTTGAGCACGCGCGCGTAGCGGAGCGACATGAGCTCGTCTCGCTGCCGGCGCAGCGCCTCGACCTCACTCATCAAGCGCACGGTCGCCACAAAGTCGTCCGCCCGCGCACGCCCCGCGCCGTAGCTCGATCGTCGAAGTGGGCCCTGACGGCGCGTTCGCGTGATCATGTGACCGGTATGCTCTGCCGGCAAATCGAGCGTTCCATCGAGCTCATCGTAGTCCGAGTCGGACGAGGAAGCGCTGGACGACACGTCCTCCTCGTCCGTCTCATAGCGCGGTCGCTTCAGCGACGGCGCGTGGCTGCTCGCGGCGGAGCGCACCGTCTCGTCGCCTGAAGAATCGGAATCCATGGGGGCGTCCTGCTG
Organism: Pythium rhizo-oryzae; assembly: GCA_027475725.1. Classification (NCBI taxonomy): domain Eukaryota; phylum Oomycota; class Peronosporomycetes; order Pythiales; family Pythiaceae; genus Pythium; species Pythium rhizo-oryzae. The sequence goes on from JAMFLL010000470.1 coordinate 29,119, forward strand.
CTGCTACGGTCCGCGCTCCGGCGTACGGGACTGCTTGACGATAATAACTCCGCGGCGATCTCTCGACTCAAACGAGCGCCCTCCGGCATGCTGTGCGGGACGCTGGGTCCGGTTCGGGCACAGAAAGCGTGAGAAGGGAAGGTTTTTCTCCAGTTGGGTGGTGGAAATCACAGCCAACCTCTTCATTGGCCGATATAAAGCAGATTGGTATTGTGACCAATCGCAGCCAAGTGAAATCTAACGGAGACCGTGAGAAGAAGACCCCCCCAACCCCGTTTGATGAGCGAAGGTTTCAGAACCAGCTCGGTTTCGAGTTCGACGCGGACGGGCGAGCGACGCTTGCCACGATCTCGGCAAGTTCCAGTAAACCGACAGATTTCGCAGCGAAGCGCCACGGCCAAATGTGTGCGGAAGCCAAGGCACAAGCTGTGATGGTCTCGGTCCTTTGAGGATTAGCGGATCAATAACACGTGAGGAGAAATAACGTCTCGCGTCGCTGCAGTCTCCGTTGGAGAGTCCTCACCAGGATGCTCGTCTCTTCAACGTCCTGAGGTTCGCCAGGTGTTTTCAACGGTGAACTGCACAAGTCCTGTCAACAAGTCGAAAGATCATGGTCGTGGTTGTTGGGCTTGACTTGTCCAATCGAAGCCAGGAACCACCGACCACGATACCTGTGGGGGAGAATCCAGCAAGTCGGCGTTGAACCGTTACTCTCCAGCTCATGCGTGCTGGAAGAAACCAGATCCACTGTTCAAGGGAAAGCAAATGTGCAACTGCGCATCATGAAACCGAAAAGATGGAAGCTCCTACGCGTGTTCTTCTTGACTCCCACCAAGCTCAAGCTCGCGCTCGCGCTCGTCGTCCGCATCACCCACGACTTCAGGGATTATGCTGCTGTCGCGCACCGTCACCTGCTCCATCATGTGCATGACTTCGAACAAGCCCACATCCGCGACGTTGTTGAAGGCCTGAAAGAAATCGGCTTCGAAGTCCAGACGGATGATCAGGCCCATGTCGTTGAAGTAGAAGCGCAGTGTGATCGGGCAATTCAGCGGCTTCCCGAGCAGTTTCTGAACCAAATCCTCGCGATGGCGCAGGTGTGGAAGCAGCGTCTCAATGGCTTGTCGTGAGATTACTCCTGTCATCGTACCGTGAGCTTCAACCATGCAAGTCGTCGTCGACGCGTCTGTCATGACGAGACTGGTCACGTCCAATGGGTCAATCAAATGCATGCACCTCGTCGCACGTACTCGTATCGCGATGGCTGGGAAGATCCGCATGTAGCGGTGCCATTGCTGCACCCAAGTGTCCATGCCGAGGCCAGTTGCGCCGTACCCAAAGTTCTCTCGGTCGATGCGGGCGTTCATGTAGTGGAAGATATCAGGCAACCGCGGGGCTAAGAACCCATTGCTGAACGTGTCGTAGTATTCGAGCGCTGTGGTCACCAAGAAGTCTCGTCGACCAGAGTTCAATAAGCGAGCCGTGCGAAGACTCATCAACTCGTCTCGCCGTCGACGAAGCTCCTCGACCTCGTTGGCAAGCTGGATCGCCGCAAGTGCAGCTCCTACGTCACGTGTCACGCCTTGTCGACGAAGTTGTCGCTGGCGGACAGTGCGAGCACGTGTGTTATCTTGACGAGCCGCTCGGGGAGCTGTGTCCGTGTCGGAGTCCGACTGTGAAGACGCGTCCTCGTTATCTGTGTCCAGATGCATCCGTTTTCGACCTGCTCGGCCCCGCTCATCCTGTTCACTCGCGGACGGCCCGGCCGCAGTATCTTCATCAGAGTCCGAGAAGCTGAAGCCCATCGCTTCCGATGGCATCATTGAACAGCTCCCCGCGCGTCGCTCGTTCTGTCAACGACTGCTCCACGCTGGATGGGAAATGGTTTGTCGTTGAATCGGGCAAGTCCCGAACCCCGTTGGTGTTTGCGGTGGGGACGAGGTCGAAGGATTCTGCCACGCAAACCTCGTCCCGTTTGTCTCAGAATACGCGCTCCAGCACCTTCGCAAGACCAACTGGGTGTTTCTTTGGCCACAGGTCGCCAACCACGCGAAGATAGAGCGAGCGTACGGCAGTAGTATCGCCAAGCCATCCGCTAGGCACCCTTATTAGCCACGTTGTGTCACCTTGAGGTGTCAGAGTGATCAGTACCGTCGTGGACACGACACAAGCTTGCCACGTTCTATCGACTCGCAAATTTCAGCTCAGCCAAGAAACATGGGGCGATCTTTTTACGGCGAGTATGTTGACTGTTTCTCAGATCCACGACCAGGGCGTTGTGGAACAACTCTATCACCCTCTTCTTGATACATATTGTCTCGAGTGCCGATGGCCACATCCTTGATGATGGATGCGGACGTACCGTCCTCCCATAGATCGATCGTGAGAAAGCAGCAACAACGGACAACCACGTACCTGGAGACTCCGAATCCGTGAGTTACCTTCATGAAGCGACGCCGTTGGAGAGTAATGGGGTCACATGATTCGACTCCACTGCGAATGGGGTCCCACATCAACTGAATGCGCACAAAGACTGCTGAGCGGAAGCAGAGCTGAGTCAGTGCCGGTCTCCGTCCATTCCATGACTCGAACACGTTGGACCAACACTCCTGTTTGCACAACGTTCGATTTTTGGCCTCATTGGTGTCATTCGGTGGTAGGAAGTGCCGCCTATCGCACCACCATCCAGTTGCTGCTTGGGATTTGAGGCTTGGGGCAAGCGAGTGGGACGCATGGTCCACGACGGTGGCAGCAGCCACTGGGGTGAGACACACTCCCTACTGGCGTTCGAGCAGCACCAGGACCTCTATTCGAGGGGGAGAGAGACGCGCAGAGAGACCCACGAAGATCTCCATCTCTCGGTCTCCGCCGCGCGAGGGTCTCCGGATTTCCAAGCCCGCGCACTCATGAGCCGCACCGCCGCGCTGCCGCTCGCTCGGCAGGACAGCGACGCGTACGCGACGTCGCCGGCGCCTCAGTCCGAGGACAGCGCGTCGCCCTCGCCCTCGCCGCCGCCGCCGCCCGGGAGCGGCCGCGGCTGGATCATCGACGCCAACGACCGGTCGGATGAGGCCGTCGACCTCGAGTTTCGGCGCGAATACCACCGTGGCCACATGGTCGCGTTCCGCCAGCGCAAGAAGCAATCGCTCGCGTCCATGCGCCTGGAGCACGCGCAGCTCGAGGCGCAACTCGCGAAGCGGCTCGCGCAGCGGCGCGCGCTGCTGCTTAGCGGCTGCCCGCTAGGTGGGCGTGCTGGTCCGTTCGACGAGCCGCTCTCGCCAGCGCACCGAGCCGAGCGGTTCCGAGAGATCTTTGGCGGGCTCGTTGAGGAAGCGGAGCTGCGACGCGCGCAGAATGCAGCGCTGCGCGTGCAGCTCGAGCAGTTCGCCAAGCTCAAGCTGTTGCTTCACCACGAGCTCGAGATAATGCGCCACGCTCAAGAACCGGAGCCGGCGCCGACGCCGTCACGCACACAAGCGAAAACGTCCGAGCTCCGGAACGGCTTTTTTGTGTACTTTGAGCCGCTCGAACCACCTTTCTACTTCGAGCCGTTCACGCGCCAACAGTGCGACGAGGCCACACGCGACGGGTATCGCAATGTGCGCGCGCTCCAAGACGCATTCGACTCCGGTGCGCTGGGCGTGCGTGAGGTCGAGTGTCTGGGATGGCGCGCCCAGCGGTCGATCGAGAGAGCCCCGCCGGCGAGTGACGGCATACCCGGCGCTTTGATCTCCCGCGTGCGCTTCACCAAGCACATGTACTGTGCGCGCGGCAATGTGAAGACCACGATCGATGCACTCGCAGCCCACGCGTTCGAGTGGCTGAGCTCGGCCGAAAAGTACGCGCGCATCCATCGCACCAAGTTTGTGAGCCACACGCTGCAGACGTTTGGCACCCACCAACACGTGTCGCTTCGTAACGCGCCCGAGCCCGGGGGAACCACGAGTATACGCTACCTCCATCTGCTGACGCGCGTCGACGATGTCTACATGCACCCAGTGAGCGGCGATGCGTGTGCGCGCGCGACTGTGCTCATGCTCGCGATGGACTCGCCGCGACACAAGCTGCTCCGCGAGACCGTGCTGCCGCGCGACGACATTCTGTGGATGACCGAGGGCACCGCGTTCCTTTCGTTCGTGCAGCTCGACGACGCGACGTTCGAGGTCGACTTTGGCAACGTGGCGGCCTGCGTGAGCGACGAGCAGGCGCAGTACTTCATGATCGAACTTGGTGCGCAGCTGCTGCGGTGGGAGTGCCTCGTGATGCCGCCGCGATTGCTGGCATGTGGCAACGAAGCCGCGTGAGACGGCGAAAGCCCGGGAAATGTGCGAACATTATATCATGAAACTGAATAACATCCAAAGTATGATCATCAAACCACGTCATGGAGAGCTCCAGACAATGCTCGGGGAGGATCTCGCTCTTCAAGCTCCATGCACCACTTGGACAAGCTCAGCTGGATTGATACGCGCTCGACACCTTAGCGACTGTCCTTCCTCGGACCCTAACGTAGGGCACTCTGCGACTCAGCCAGGGAGGAAGCCTGGTGTGCGACGGCATGGCCCGCTGCGAACAAGAGACGATTGGAGGCAGCGCACTGCCCACACCCAGCGACCGTCGCCCCCCTTTCTTCGCGCTGGCTTCATTTGCTGCATCCACTAGTGCATAGAAGTCGAGAGTATCGACTTCGGACTGTAATTGCCGCCACTTGGACCCTTCAGCTTTTTGACCAAAAAAGCTATTTTGAACTTATTTGAACTCAATTTAGGGGCTATATGGTGTAGTATGCCAATACTGTATGAAAAATAAGCTGTTCTAAGTCATTTAGTGCTTCAAAAACGTTATTTTATGCCACGAGATGGACACGTTCTCGTTTACGCCGTGAGATGGGCCTGTCGAGCCTGGGGGATGCGACTCGAGGGCTCGATTATGCCCCATCGTGGTGCCCCATCGCCATGGGCGTCATCCCCGCAGACTTGGCTTCCGGTGATCGCGTCATCCGCTCCTACAGTACTTCCATGAGAACCAGCGCAGACCACGAACTTCCCAACGGTTGGTTGGGCCAACCACCACCGCAGAGATCCAGTACCAAAAGACAGTGGGAGAGGGAGACTGTGGAGTTTGGGACCCGCGGTCCGTCTCGATACGCGTGGACTGTGTGCCCCGTGGAGGCCTTAGTGTGCAGGGAAGATCGACAGCCGCGCCTCCTCTTTGCCGATCCCATCCTGTGTGCACTCCTACTGTACCAATCAACCGACGAAAGCCATACCCGTGAGTGTGACTGCGTCTGCTGTTTTGCCTTCCTTTCCCGGCGGTCGCGCTCTAGTTGACCGAGATGAACCCGACCATTCGTTGTCGGTCGCAATAGAGCTCGCTTATAGACGCCGTGTAGTCCATTCCGCCGCGCGGCGGGACCCTGTTGAACCTTCCAGCAGTGTCAACTGGATGTCCATCGCTGGAAAACCCCCCAGCGTGCACGCGTACGAGCATGACGTCTTTCCGCGGTCCCATCCGTCTCTGTGCCCCGGAATACGCAACCTTGTGGGAGGAAGCGAGCACATCCGAGTGGTCGACAGTCTAAAATATTCTGTACCACGTTCCTGCAAGATCGAATAACTCAGGCGACGTGGGGTGTGTGGAGACCAGACAGGCTCCCGCACATCGCCATCCCATAGTTGTGGAGCGAGGTACTCACCCCGCAGGTGCTCCAACTTGTGGTGCGCGGCCGTTGGCTTCATTCCTCGGGCAGGAGATTGAATTTCGAACAATAGCGCTAAACGTTGAAGCCCTCCGAATCGACGCCATGAAGACAGATGAAAGAACGAGGTGGACTCGATGCCTTGCGTATACGTCTATCGAAACCATCAACCTCGCCTCAGCAGGGAGGGGCACACCAGCTTTCACCACCTAATTTGAGTCATTTCCCGAAATCACCTCAAGATGGCGAGGCTTGTTGTGCTTCACGTCGCAGCCATAAGGGGTCTGTCGTCACCAGCGAGCCTCGAGAAGATTTTGACCGGCACGCGCCCGGGGCTGTGCCATTGCAGCTCGCAGCGCCCCGATCAGCACCTTGCCGACTGTGAACTGCTTTCCATCCATGAAGTCATCGAGCGAGTTGTCATGGACGAGGTCGGCGACACCAGCAGCAATCGTATCGATGTGTGTGGAGGACGTCGCTCGGCTGTACAGAAACGGCTACACCGCGAGGCCATGTCGCGAAAACGGCGCCAACTACGGGACTCGATCGCGATTCTAAAGGTCGAAGTCAGACGGCTCGAAAGGACTGTACGAAGGACAGCGAGGGCTACGACGGCAGTGCAGAACACGACGAGCACGACGAGCACAACGACCGCGAGACGCCAAAACGAAACGCAAACGCGTCGTTTGCGCTATTTAACGCTAGTACGCGAACAGATCCAGCTGGAGGACGAACGCACCCAACTTGCTGCTGCAAGGCTAGAGTGGGAAAAGTATACGCGCATGGTCGAGCGCGAGGTCGTGTCAAGTCGCACGTTTGGTCTCGGTGAGAAAACGCAGCCGGGGTCGGCGTAGCGATAAGTCGTGACGTGAAAATGAGTACTATTAGAGTGCGATTAACGATTCCTATAGCCGGGGGGGTCCCTCAATTAATCCTGCAGACGCAGGAGATGGCGAGTGTGCCATTCTTGGAGATCCGACGACAGGTGGTCGTCGATCGTGGCGGCGTGGGGCCATCCGCATGGGTGCGGTGTCTGGACGCTGGACTTCATGTCCATGGCGGCATTTGCCGCAGCGTCCGCCATCTTGTTGTGGGCTCGCAATTGATGCTGCCACACGCCCACACGCAGTTGGTCCGCAAGCCGTCTCGCCTCACTATACAGAGGTCTTAGTTTTGCAGACTTCGGCGGTCGATAACACCGCAGTTGCTTCAGTATCA
>JAMFLL010000471.1:0-36028 GCA_027475725.1 Pythium rhizo-oryzae
CGAGCTTGCGCGCCGCGGGCGTGATCGTCGCGGCGGCGCTGAGCCAGCGCGCCTGCGTGTGCGCCTGCGCGAGCATGCCCGCGTTCAGGCGCTTGGCGAGAGAGAACGCGCGCACCATCGTGAGCTGCGCTGTCCTGTCCTGTCGAGGTTCCGGTTCTTCAAGTGGCCCGGCGGCGACGAATGGAATGTGACGACAGCAGGGCCGCACGAGCCGAGTTGCGTCAGGCGCGAAGAGAGCGAGGGGAGCCAACAAGGGGGGGGGGGGGCGTGAAGGCACCTTTTCTATGCGGTGGAGATCGGAGCCGCCCAATCGCTCGCGCCTGACGCAGGAGAGTGTCACTCCTGGAAGCCCCAAGTTCAATCTGGCCCACGGGTCGTGCGTCTACAGATTCCCCCGCAAACCCGACCCGGATCCAGGGAATTCCCCCAGCAAAAAGTTTCGGAGGGGACTGTTCCACGAATGCGGTACATGCAAGATGGTACACTGTACCAGTTATCCCGATTCGGATCTGGCTGGGCCGGCGTCCAAACGGTCGCGCGGGAAAAAAATTGGAAGGAAACACAAGCCCAACCAGGATATGCGGCCAGGGGAAACGCGGCGCCGTATATCGCGCGTGGCGAGCGAACCAAGATGCCGCGGAAGCTCCGGATGACGCCTCTCGCGCAGCGCGTGCTGCTCGCGGTCGCTGCCTTTTTCTGTGTCGAATGGCGCGTCGTGGGGGCGACGCTCGTCGACGGGCACCCGGCGCTCGCGCTCCGGCCGGCACACCTGCTCGCGTACTACCCGCTCGCCGGCGACCGCCTCGACTACGCGCCAAGCGGGTCCTCGGATGGGTACATGCAGCACGGCACCGACCGCAACATCCTGCCCGTGGACGGCAGCGATCCGGCGGGCCTGCGGCTCGCCCAGCAGAGCGGGGTGGACCTGCCGCTCACCATCTCTCGTCGTCGACTCGCGTCTCTCACGATGGGCGCATGGGTCCGATTTAACTGGGCCGCTCGCCAAACAGGTTGTTTGCTGTCTCAGAACGGATCCCCAGTCGGACGCGCGCTGTGTGTTGATAGAGGGCAGTGGGCGATTGCGAACGTCACGATCGCCACCACAACGGTCAAGAGCGACGCCTGGGTCTTCGTCGCAGCTGTATTTGGAAACTCGAGCGCTCAACTGTACCTCGATGGAGTGCTGACGGCTGTATCAAGTACTGGCTCCGGTGCAGCTATTGTGCAAGGCGACGAACGTGCGGTTCTCGGATCATCAAGCAGGCGCGTAAGCGGCATAGACGGCATCATGAAAGGCGTGTTTCTCTTTGATTACGCGCTCACAGAAAGTGAGCTGAACTTCCTAATGGTGAGTCGGAGTGCACCACCGATTCCACCAGTCGCGGCAGGTGCATCTGGCTATTCGATGCTGCTCGCCAGCGGCGAGGAGCAAGCCGTGTTCAAGATTCCTCTGAGTAGGGAGCAAGGTGTGACCGCTGGGGGCAGTCTTCTCTTTTGGTTAAGACCAGACGGTCCTGGAGTGTCAGCTGCGGGGGATCGTATTTGCATGTGTCAATTTCGAGATCGTCGTCACAAACTGATCACAGCGTGGGCCAGTCATGATTCAAGCAGGGGTGTCTGGTTCATGCGGCTACGTCGCTCCGTTCTCACTGAGGAGGGTACGAGCGCTTCCGACGATTGGTTATATCCCGAAGCCGTTCTCCAGCTCGATAAGTGGCTACGTCTTGCGATTATCTGGAGCGTATCCGGCCTTCGTATCTTCTTGGATGGGGTTGAGTCGATAACCATCGCCCAAAATACGCTTGGCGCGTTTGATGAGCTAAGCGACATTCACATGGGCCCATGTCAACCGGATGGAGCCAGTGGGGAGCAATATCCGTTCGTCGGTGCGATGGACGAAATATCTCTCTGGAGTACCCAATTCGACTCTGCAGCAGAACTTGATCGTGTAGATAAGACCAAGCTTGACGGCTCAGAGGACGGACTTCTCGGCTTGTGGAATTTCGACTCTCCTTCTGGCCGATCTTTGTCTCACGGAAATCAAGTCGTGGCACCGACTTCAGCAAATGAAGCCGAGTTTGAAGTCGTTCAGTACCCAACTGTCGCAACTTCGGTACGAGGAACCATGCTTTTTCTCGGACTCTCATCTGCTGGTGTCGGCGTTCACATTGAGATTGCAAACGGGGAAACCAGATTGCTGGAACTCCAGGTGTGGAGCTCGGTTGACTGTCGTGTTCAACTTAAAGTTCTTCGAACTCCGTCGATTGGGTATCTTTCCAGTGTTGATATACGAGCACCTCCACCATCATCCATAGTTCAGAAAACTCCCTTCACACAAGGAGCCCAGATCCATGGATCAACGGTGTTGCCAAACGGCTACGTGCTCTACTCTGCTCCGTCGTCATCTAACTCGCGGCAAGTTGTCTCATTCTCGTACTCGGCCTACTGTGAGGGGAGACATCAATCAGCGAGTGAAACAGTCTTCTTTATCGAGCTGGCTCCGGTAGACGTGTATCCACATCTCACGATGCTCGATCGTGTCTCGCTCAACGTCGACGGGTTTCGTTTTTCGGATCGAGATGAAGACGAGGACAACTCTGCGACTTCATACGAAATCCAGGTAGACGGTATTCGCTCTCCTTCGATGGTGCTTCCGGTTACTACATCAAGCGCGTCCGTGACAACGTATCGTGCGGAAGACAAGCTGAACATCGCTGGAGCGGACTCAATTGTCATTGAAGGCAGTGCCCGAACAGCTGATCTTAACGCCATGGCCAAAGGAATGACTGTTGAGGTCACACATGAAAACCCATTGCGCGCTGCGTATACGGTTTCACTTGATTCTGGTGGAAACCAGCAGATCAATCCTTCCGAAGGGTTCGACCGTAAAACGCTCCAAGTTCAGCATCGACTTGGAACTCGACCTACCCTTGCCAAGATTATTCCGTCAGAAGTACCATACGATGATGAAGTACTCGTGGATGTGTACGGTTGGAGCTTCGACGAAAAAGGATATGTTTGCTTCGTTGGTGACGCAGGGCTGAGTGCGGCAGTATATGTTACACCAACGCATGTGCGGTGCGCGATGAAACTCCGGCCATCACAACAGGGGATGCAAGTTTTCTCTATAAGGCAAGTTGGAGGGATTACGAGTAATGGTGTGGGAATCATGGTTGTGGGGCCGTATCAAGCGCGCCTTGTCCCCCGTATGAACCGCTTCATACATCCGATGAGTGGCGTTCGTATCTCGAGCTCGAGCGTCAATGACAACAACGCAGACAGAGCCATGTGCATGTTTGTGCTCGCGAGCCACCCTCGAGTTACCACAGTTCAGCCAGTCAGGGACGACGAGGGTGAGATTGGATGCACAGTGCCTCAATCACTCAGTTTCCGGGACTCACGATTCAAGTCGGTTCGGCTGTTCTTTTCGCCAAACGGAGCAAACAATGTATCCGTTGGCGAATTTCTGGTTGTTGATCGCCCTCGGGTATACCGTCTCGCACCTTCAACTTACGTATCAACGCAGAGAAACGCCAATATCAGTGTCGACATATATGGCCAAGGGTTCATCAAGACTTCTGCGATGAGCTGCCGGGTGAACGGAGCAATATTCCCTGCGATTTTTTTCAGCTCATCACGGATACAATGTGTGTTTCCCGATCCCCGCACTCATCAGGCAACCGTGAGCTCTGCTCGCATCGATGTGACGGTGAATCGTATCGATTGGTCAACGATACCTCTCACTCTTATGTTGCTTGCGTATCCGAGATTGAGTTACATCACTCCAAATCATGGCAGCACAAGAGGAGGCACCATTATTGAAGTGTTTGGTGAAGGGTTCGAAAATGATTTTGACTATGCATGCTCGTTCGACGGTGTGAGGATGCACGCGATCCGAGCTTCTCCGGAGTCACTTCAGTGCGAGTCTCCTTCGTTTGCTCAACCAGCCAACATTGTATTTACCATTGCCGTCAACGGTGATATCAATCTCAACGAACGCGTAATGTACCGTGTCGACGTGCCAGTTGTCGTCAGTAATGTGATTCCGAGTTTGGTGATTGTCAATCGAGCGACCACCGTAACTCTGTTGGGTCAGAACTTCGATTCCCTCGACAAACAATCAGCTTTTTGCGTGTTCGCACAGGAGTCACAATCATGGCGCGGCCCTGCCAACATCGTGGATAGTGTGTTCGGCACCATCGCTCAATGTTCAACACAGGAGGATCTACCGCTCGGTGAATATAACGTCCACGTGTCTTGCAACGGCCAAGACCTCTCTGGAGCGACTTCTGGGGAGCAAGCTCGTATCATCGTTCATAATGAGGTCGCTTTACACGGCATCACGCCCGTTCAAGGCCCTTCCACGGGTGGATCTGTCGTGACGATTCGAGGAGACTTCGGAGATCATCGTTCGTCACAGATGTTGGCGTGTCGTTTCGGGTTGAACACAGTCCCAGGGGTGCTTGTGGAGAGTGACCAAATCGAATGTACTGCTCCTGCGTTGGCTATGCTCGTCAATGAGCGTGACGTCGAAGTTCAAGTGGCTTTAAACGGGATCGACTTTTCACTCTCGAAGGTGACATTTCGCTATTATGCGCCACCTGTGATATTCGACAGCACACCATCCATGGCACCGGTGAACTCGACGGTACAGCTTTATGTCAAAGGCGACTATTTTTCGTCAGTGGCCAACATTACTTGTCAAATCGGAACGGAGATCGTGATCGGGCGGCTGGACGACGTAAACACCGTTCGTTGTGGTCCGTTGGCGCTTCCATCACAACCCGGATCGCTTCCTATCGCAATATCCCTCAATGGTCAAGATTATTCAAGTGGTACTGAGCTGGTACTGATCTTGCACGAACCCGTTCGTATTTCGGGTGTAACACCCCATTTCGTAGGATCATCGACTGGCGCAAACGTAACCATCTGGGGGGATGGCTTCGTTCCAAGCGAAGAAACAGTGTGTGATATTGGCGGTCTTGAGGCTCGTGGGACGGTTGAATCCCGTCACAAAATTAGGTGCGACGTACCTGCAACCGTATTGCTTGGGCACGTTCCTGTGCGGGTGAGCTTGAACGATGGCATCCACTGGGCTGCAGGTGGTCACGTCGTAATCTATGACGACCCAGAGCTTCATCAAGTGCAGTCGACGACTGCTAGTTCATTCGGGGCTGCTGTTATCGCCCGTGGATCCAATTTTGCACTCCCAGACGGCACACCACTTCCAATCTCATGCGTTTTCAACAGCGAAGTCGTTACTCAAGCCACCGTTATCAATGCATCTGCCATATCCTGCTACTGTCCAGTAGGAGAATTCTACTCTGGACTTGTTGCTCTGGATGGCGAAGTCACAATGCAACTTCGGATGGAAGATGGTCGCCAACTCGAACCAGCGCAAGTTCTGCATGTCCACGATCCATTTATCGTCGTCCGTGCCCTTCCTAGTCGTATTTCGCCGGAAGTTGTGACCACTTTGATTCTCACTGGAGGGCCTTTTGTGCCATCTTGGACGTATTCTATCCGAGTTAGCGATGACACCTACGCATCTTGCGCGGCTCAAGAGCCAATATTGGTTTGCAGCGGCGTAAAGCTTCCCATCCGCAGAGCAGGCCTTCAAGTTCCAATCTCTGTTTCGATTAATGGAATGGACTACGTCGACACGGCAGTGGATGTGCTCGTTTTGGATGCGCCTTCGACCATGCTCCAAGTAATACCATCGGCTGCCTCGCAAGGCCGACCAGTTGTGCTATGCTCGCCAGACCTGCGTCAAGACGCTGAGCGATACTCATGCCGTTTTGGGAATTCGAGCACACCCATCGCTGCGACGCCATTTGCTGTCAATTGTGTCCAGTGCGAGATCCCCATGGATGTTTCGTTGCATGGGAAGGTTGCCGTGGTGATCCGTGACGTTCACACAGCTTCTGATATAGGTCTTGTCGATATGGAGATATACGACGAGCCTACGATCTTGCATGTGACTCCGAAGGTTGTGGAAAGAGGCGCTTGGGGTAGTATTCTTATCGAAGGAAGTGGTTTTCGCGAAGACCTCAACATCTCATGTCTCTACGGGGATAGCAGCTTCGTCAATGGCATCGTCATGAATTCGTCGATGGCGAGGTGTGCTCTTCCACTGCAAGCCATTTTTCCCGGTGAAATTACCGTTCGCGTCTCTAACAACGCCGTCCACTGGTCAACTACGAAGGCAACACTGCAGATTGTCCCACCACTGGAGGTGATGAAGGTGTATCCGAGGCTAATGCTCCGTGACACACAAGCGGTGAATGTGACCGTCGTCGGGCGTAACTTTGTTGAAGGTCAGACCTACTGCAGCTTCGTCGGACCAATCGGAGCGAATACCGTGATCGCAAAAGCGAATTCATCCGACAAGTATGCCGTGTGTACGTTTATCCCTGCGCAGTTTGGTGCAGGCCCCGTTCAAGTCACTGTGCAAACCGACAATTCTTCGAAGGCTGGCTTTGATGTAGCGAGACGCGGCGTAACATTGTTCTTGCTGGATGAATTCTCCATTTTGAACGGGAGTGAGGTACCAAGTACGTCATTTAGTGTGAGAAACAGGACAGTTCAAGTCGTTGGCACAGGCATCTTGCCATCTGAGGATTACGATTGTGTGTTTGGTCTGGACAAAGTCACGTCTGGATTCTCACAGGCAATCGGTGAGGTGGAATGTTTTGTGCCAGCAAATGAAGTCGGTGAAACAACGATCCGGCTACGAACTCGCGAATTGCCGTCGCTCGAATCTAATCAGATCACAATTAGTTTATCTGACGCACCGCGTGTGAACTGCATCACACCAACGCAAGGGTCAATATCGGGGAACACCACAGTCATCGTTGAAGGGGCCAACTTCAATCCACAATCAGTATACGCGTGTGATTTCGGCATCATCCGTGTCCCTGCTGGGTGGGTCAACGCGACCGCCCTCATGGTTCGCTCGCCGAGATCTCGCCTGTCGGGGTCGAACTTCGTTGAAGTGGCATGTTACTCCAGCTCGAGTGGACCGATTCCGAGCCCTCCAATTGGCTTCCAGTACACGAATCGTCCGACCGTTATGAGTGTATCTCCACTGTCGGGTGTCTCATCGAACGTCACGAAAGTCATCATCTCTGGCAGTGGGTTCTCGGCAGCCGCGCCGTTAGAGTGTCGCTTCGAATCAGTTGCTGTTCCTGCTCAAGTCATCTCGACGACATCTGCGTTCTGCATGGCTCCTCCCATCAGCGAAAAAAGGGCGTCGGTGGCGCTTCGGGTGTACGACGTCTCATCACCCACCGAGTATCTTGCATCACTCATGTTCAGCTACGTTGGTAATTCGTTCTGCGAGTCTGACGGTCATTTAAAAACTCTGGAGACTAACGTCCATATTGCACGAGCAGGTGAGCCACAGTTATCGCGCGTCGTCCCGGAAATGGTTTCGGAAGACGGGGGGACAAGTTTACTGGTCATTGGAGATTTCGACTTCACTGTCCGACGGGCCGACTGCCTCTTCCAAGCGATCGATCGAGAAATCCAATTGCTCGGGTCAATTATCAGCAACAGTACGCTAGTGTGCCCAACGCCTCAGATGCCTCCTGGCAGTGTGCGTTTGCGCGTTCGCTTGAACGGAGACCTCACATCTGTTGGGTATGTTACCCTCAACTACACAGGTCAGTCAGTCGCCATCAGTGTGTTACTGGGGATGCTATCACTGATGTAATGTGTGATGTGAACCTATAGTTCGACCAATCGTGAGCCATTTGTCACATGTTTTTGCCTCCGACACACGACCGACATTGCTGACAGTCTACGGCAGCGGATTTCTCAACTCGAGCTCGTTTCAGTGCCGCTTTGGTTCTTTGTCGACCCCGGTTCATGAGTTCATAAACAGCAGCGCCGTGGCGTGCGAAGCGCGACCGCAGAGCGAGGGCCAAGTCGTTGTGAGGATCTCAAACAACGGACTCGACTTCAGCGAAGACGGTGTTGTGCTTGCGTTCAAGTCGTCTGCGGAGACACAAGATGTGAATAATACTCCCACGGAGTGCCCTCAACCAAAGCGAATTGATGCGAGCTGGTTTGAGAAAACACCAGTCACAACTGGGGAGCAACCTTCGCTTTTCGAAGGCAAGGTCAAGAAGGCCACACGTGTTTCCAGTGGCGTGGTAGTTGCTGTTATTCTTCCAAACCTGGGACCGGCTACAGGTGGGACTCGAGTCGTCGTAACCGGTGGCCCGTTCAGCGTCTCTCATACCACCAAGTATCGTTGCGTCTTCGGGGACCTTAGATCAGACGCGTCGGCACTTTCCAGCTCACAAATCTTATGTTCAGCCCCATCCATTCTAGGGCGATTTTTGGAGATGAAGGAAGTGAGCGTTCCGTTCGGTGTGGAAGCTGATGGAGTCGCGCTTGAGTCAAAAGCCTACTTCATGTACGGTTCTCTTCCCGAAGTGCTTGTGGCTGGGCCGCCTGTTAGCTGGGTTGGAACGCAGACTGAGGTTGTGATTCACGGTCGTGGCTTCCTCCCGACACCGACGTTACGATGTCGATTTGGTCAGACTGAAGTTGTGCCTGCGCGGTTCGTGTCAGACTCTCAAATCCGATGTACGACGCCGAGGTTCGACAGAGCGAGGTCAATGACCATCCATGTCACGAACAACCTACAGGATTACTCCCTCGAAGAAGTCAAATTCGACGTACTGTGGCTGCCAGTTGTGCTCAGTCTCTCGCCGGGTTACCTTCTTCCGAGCTCGATGGAAACATCTCTATCGATCTCTGGCCGTGATTTTCCCTCCGTGTCAAGTGTTCGGTGCTTGATTGGTGACGATGCGACGGTCTTCACGTACTTATCGCCGACTGACGGAACATGTGCTCTTCCAAAGCTGCTGTCCACCTCATCCAGAATTGCACTAGTTGACTTTCAGTCCGAGACCGCGCAAACTGTATTGGGTTTCGCCCCAGCGGTGCTTGTGGTAGCACCCTCTTCGCGATGGGAGATGATACCAACCAGCACATTCGCCGGTGATACCGTACGACCGCGATTTGTAGCAAGAGCGACCAACACGAGTTGGCTCAAAGATGTGAACCTGTCGTGCCGCTTTTGCGCTACTCCAGGAAATTGCTCGAGATCTTCGCAAGCTGTGGTGTTTGGAGACCAAGATGGCATAGTGATACAGTGCAGTGATTTGACGACCGCGTGGGTAGGCCGGGGCACCATGGATGTGATAGTCAAGGGTCTTACTGGAGAGGAAGTTGTCGTATCCAGCCCGTTTGTGATTCGCGAGCCATTCCATATCTCAAGCATATCTCCAGCGCTAGGAAGCACGGTGGGTGGGACAAGGGTTACTGTGCTTGGAAGGAGCTTCCCCCTCGGTCATGCGTGCTCGTGTATCGTGGGCAACTCGACAAATGTTCCCGCTCTCGTTGTATCGACAAAAATAGTGCAGTGTGATCTGCCGAAGTACTCGAGTAACTGGGAGAGGCTTGTCACAGTGACGTTGTCGTTTGTCGGTCTTGATAGTCGAAACTCCTCGTCAGTTCAGTTCAAGTATGTTGACCCATCAGTTGTTCGTCAAATCTCCCCACTCACGATTCCAACAAACCAACGAAGCATTATTCAAGTGATTGGCTCCAACTTCGTTGCTTCCGAGACATCTTCGTGCTTTGTCGGAGAACATCATGTTCCGGCCTCTGTATTGAACTCGCGAGAGGCGTTGTGCTTCATTGACCCGATCGGATGGCAGTCCATATCGACTGCAAACAGAAGCATAGTTCTATTCTCAAGCAATGGTCAAGAGAGGACAGGAGAAGGATCCTGGATTCAATTCTACCCTCCGTTCCAATTGGTCAGTGTTCGACCTATGCCTATTGTGACGAGTCAAGCGACCATTGCGGTACTCCTGGACGTGCCGTTTTCTCGAGTCGGCAGTGAAGTCAGTAACACGCTATCATGTCGGATTGCCGGTGAAGTGGTTCCAGCACTAGTTCGAACTGAGAACATGGCTGAGTGCTCATTAATTTCAAGTCCGAGACCAGGATTACTCGATCTGGAGTTCAGCGTCAATGGCCAGAATTACGTTTCCGGCCCAGCTATTTCAATTGTTTACGAGCCGAGAGTTTCTAAGGTAATCCCGGGTAAAGCCGAGGCTGGCAGCTTCCAAACAATCGAGCTCCATGGAGACCGTTTTCCTCGTTTGTCAACGCTCCAGTGTCGTTTCGGTGAAGACGGCCCCCCGAGTGCAGCGCTGTGGATTTCCGACAAACTTGTTGTTTGCCGAGCAATCTTTTCACATCCTGGGCCGACAGTGGTGTACATCTCCGTCAACGGTGCTGACTTTATCGCCGTGAATGCGTCCATTGCGGTCCAGACACACCTTTCAGGTGTTATGACCCTACGTCCTCGTTTCGGCTTTGCTGGTGGTGGCACTAGCGTATCCTTGAGCTATTCGTCAGCAGAAACGTTTGGCGGATGTTCACAGCTGGAGTGCGTTTTCCAAAATACATCCGTTCCTGCTGTCAAGCCTACGAACATGACAGTGCAGTGCGAGACTCCAAGAATGACGAGTCTGCGATCAAGTCAGGTTCGACTACATTGTGTGGACCGAGGAACTATGTGGGGTGCCGACCAAAATTTCACATTCTTCGAAGAGCCAGTCCTATATGGTGCTGTTCCACCTCGCGTAATTCTCGGATCCACCAAGGAGGTGTTCATAATTGGCGACTTTGGTAGCGAGCAAGTCGGCTTCACGTGTCGGATTGCTGGAGCTGAAGTACCCGCACGTAGGGTTCATGCTCCAGACAGATTGGCGTGTTCAATTCCGACGCTTACGGATCCTCCTTACTCGTATTTGGCATTGGAAGTGCTGAAGGATGGCGTATCGATCGGTTTAGGTGTCGCGCTCGAGGTGATATTGGCGCCCCAAATTGAGTCGCTCGAACCCCGGCACGCGTTTGTCGGTTCATCCATCGACATCCGCATTCATGGGAAACATTTTTCAGCAATGCGTAACCTCCAATGCCTTTTCGGCGATAGGATCCTAGTGGATGCAAGCATTGAGTCGTCGTCAACAATTCGGTGCCCCCTGCCACTCCAGATGCTGCCAGGGGCAATTTCTGTCTCGGTATCCGCAAATGGCGTCGACTTTTTCTACAACGAGCTCCAATCACTTGCTGTCGAGTTCCATCTGCTTCCACATGTCCTAAGTGTGCATCCACTTGTGGGACACGCTGCCGGTGGAGAAATCGTGCACATTCTAGGTCGTGGTTTCCTCAAGGCCATTTCATCATGGTGCTGGTTTGGTCGTCACACGGTTCGGGCTTCTTGGCTATCCGAAGACCGTTTGGCATGTACCACGCCGCAGCTATCTGAAAACGAGAGTGTCCCGCTCCGCATCGGTTTCATCAAGCACGAAAAGACTCTTCATCGACCTGCGTTTTTCACGACACAGAATGGTGCGGATCTTCGTTGGAGCTATCTGCCTGAAGTTGAGAATGTGCAGCTAGAACCGCCACTTGTTGTGATCGGTGAAATCGCCCACGTGAACATTTGGTTTGCTCGCTCTTTCGAAGTACGCTCGCATCAATTCCACTGGGATGTTTTTGACGTTGCCCGAGCCGTGGCTACTTCGGAAATGATTAGAGGGTACGCGTTGCACGTGGCTAGTGATCGCGCCATCCGGATACAGCTTCCCGCGTTGAATCACCCCGGACGATACGTTCTAGACTTCATGATCGATGGTCGACCACTTGTATCGAAAGTTGGACTCTTCGTCCGCGAGCGCATCCTTATCAAACACGTATGGAAGGCGCGTGGTCCGGTGACAGGTGGGACCGGAGTGATTCTCGAGGTCGAAGGCACTCATGCACTCGACGAGATGCTCGAATGTTCGTTCAACGGATCGTCGAGGGTCTCGGTTCTCCCTATCAATGCCTCGCATGTCACTTGCACAGCCCCGCCCGCTAGCAGTGTTGGGGTGGTGTCTTTGGACATTGCCTATCGACAAGGTGGGATGGGATATCCATCACAGCGATTCGAATATGTCCCAGTGCCAGTGGTGGAGGACATAGCGCCTCGGACTATTTCCAGTCTATTTGTTGGTTCACTTATGGTGAGAGGATCGAGCTTCGTGGTAGAAGAAAGTGCTGACGTGACACTGTGCAAAATTGGAAATGTGGTGACGACTGCAATAGTTCACTCATCGACGGAGTTGGCATGCAAGATGGAAGGCAGAATCGCGATTGAGTTGGGTGTGTATACTATCGCGATTGCCCACGGCGGAGGGGCCTTCACGGTACACACAGATTTGAACATCACGGTGATCCCGACGGTAGAAGTTGACGTGGTCCGCCCACAACGCGTCCCGATTGTTGGTGGTGTGAACCCCCACGTCGTCGTAGTTCTGAAGCAAGCTGTCGGAGGAGAACTAGTCGGTGGTGTTGAGTGTGAGTTTGAAGCACGACTCAAAACATACGGCGAATGGATCAGTATGCAAGAAGTCAAGTGCCCTGTCCCGCAAGAGATCGGATCGTCAGCTGGACAGGTCGCGTTGCGGCTGCGCACACAGTTCGGAAGCAGCAACAAAATCGTGCTCTTGATCGTCGCACCGGTGTTACTAAAGCAAGCTGTTCCTGCGTGGGCGCTAGCAGGTGGTGGGGCTGCTATCCAGGTGCATACTAGGTCGCCCATTCGAGTGAGCGGCGCGTTATGGTGCGAGTTCGGAGGTACCCTGCGGAATTCTCGCACTCAGGTGATGGTGCGGAATGCAACCAAACTCGAATGCCGAACGCCGACATTTTTGCCTGGCGTCGTCAAGCTACGCATTGTTGGCAAAGAGTTCGAGTCGGCTCACGGGTCCGAGCTTGATTTCGCCTTCGTTCCAGACGTCACAATTGTATCTATCGCGCCGCAGCAGGGTCCATCGAGTGGAGGGACGCCTCTCGTTCTCACCCTCTCTGAGGCAATGCATCTGCCTTTGTCGTCGTCGCTTTCACCTCTCTGTCGGTTTGGTGAACATGTCGTGCGAGCAACTCAGTTATCGGCCGTGAATTGGATGTGTCTCACTCTGCCAGGGTCCCCAAATACGACCGTGGAGCTAGCATTTTCGCCAAATGGTGCTGAGTTTGTCAGGTCTCCAACATCGTTTCGATACTTTATGCGACGTGAAATTGTGGGCGTGTCGCCACGATATGGCTCGACGAAGGGGACGACCGTCGTGCGTATACGAATGAGTACAAACATCCGAGACAGTAGCAGCAGCATCGATGTTTCCTGTCGTTTTGACTGTGAAAATGGTGAGGTGCTCGTCGCCTCCGCGCAAATTGAAGCGGCTGGTAGTGAGCTTCAGTGTACAGCGCCACCCGCACTCGCGGCTGTTGGGACACGGCTTAGTGTGTGGATCAGCGGCAGCCAAGTTTCGACTAACTCGGTGTCGTTCGAGTACGCCGAGCCACCGGTCGTGAGTCGAATTTTCCCGAGCACCTTGACACTGAACACCACCAGCACAATCGCCGTCATGGGATCGCAGTTCCAATCTCACGCACCCACGCTCTGTCGATATGGTGAAGGTTTAGATGTCGTCGCAAAAGTTGTATCCCCTGAACTTCTTCAATGCGGGCTACCGAAAAATCTCCGTGAAGGTAACCACTCTCTTATCATCGTGTGGAACGGTCAGGATGCGGCATCTCTGCTTCCACAGTGCAACAACACGATTCAACTCCTGGGTTCGATCTTTGTAAGTTCAATTGAACCGCGATTCGCTGTGCATGGCGTCCCGACTCGCTTTCACATTGACGGTGGAGGATTCCACAACACGCCGGCGCTAGCATGCCGGTTCGGAGGGACTTTCATCGTTCCTGGTGAATTTGTGAACGCGAACGAAGTGTCTTGCCTTATCCAGATCCCACTTTTGGGGCCAATTGATGCTTTTGACATAAACACCCAGTCACTCGAAGTCACATTTGATGGAATAAGTTTTTACGGTGAGTACAACGGCCATGTCGAAATCGCGAGGCCGCCGATCGTGCACACGATACGTCCCAATTCAGGCAGTGCACGAGGTGGTACACTTGTTTACGTGTCCGGCAATTTTCCTCGTCACGGGGATGCAGCATTCTACTGTGTTTTTGATGGTGTCGATGTTGAAGCTAGTCGTATCAATGGGACGACCCTCGTTTGCATTACGCCACCAACAAGCTCTCCTGTAATTGTACGCCTTCAGATTCGTTTGATGCGACTTCCGGTGGAGTCCAATAGCCTTCGCTTCACATACTTCGCTGAGCCCCAAGTTCAAGGCGTCAATCCCCTTGTAGTTGGAACATCCGGCGGGGAGCAGCTGTACGTGAAAGTTAAAAACGCTCGGTCCACAGACAGCCTGTTATGCCGAATCGGCTCAACGAGAGTGGCGGCAGTGTATCTCAAGGCCAATACTGTCGCTTGTATCGCACCGCCCAGTGATCCAGGATTTGCTGTCGTCGACGTTTCGCTGAACGGTGTCGACTTCACGACCAGTATCATCTCCGTCTTTTATGAGGAGCAGCGCAAAGTCGCATCTTTTGATTCTTCGGAAATCAGTACATCAGGAGGAACGCGTGTGAGTGTTTTCGTTCCGCTGGTGAATGCGTCGTCTGCACTCGAATGCATCTTCTCAAGCGAAGGCGGACACGAACAGATCAGTCCAGCATTTGTCGAGACGGAGAATGAAGCTGGTACGTGGCTGTATTGTGTTGCGCCGCGATTTCCGCTAGGTGTGACGTCCGTGAAGTTGGTGATACGGGTGGATGGAGTGAAGCTAGTACGCGCTGCGAAGCCCCTCCGAGTTGTTACACCACCTGAGATATTCGAGTTGAGTCCCATTTCCGTGCCGTCGAGCGGTGGTACTATGTTGCACCTGACAGGAAGCGACCTTGGCGAACACGTCCGATGCGTGTTCGCAAACGATATCGAAGTTCAACCGGTGCTCGCCTCCGACTCCCACTTGTTATGCCACACTCCAGACTTCGGGAAAGAGGCTGGTGCTTCCACTCGGCCGTACACAATTTCAGTTCGCCTTGCCAACGGTGCTCTCTTCTCGAACACTCTCGACCTCAGTGTTTTCGACAAGCCCGAAGTCCCGGATTTGGTTGATGTTGACGCCACTTTTGGCTCGTACTATGTTGGAGCCAATGGCTCGTCAACAGGAGATTTGAGTTTCGAGACAGGCGCCCTAAAGAGTGATGCGGAAGAGCGTTTTGTGTCAAGACAGCTTGCTGGATGCAACACGATTGCAAACGACGCGATGGAGTGCCTTAATCTGAGCCTTCTCTCCGAGACAGATGAGTCTGGTGAACAGTCAAGTGATAGTCCTCTGCTATCCGAGCTCTCAGATCGATCGCGCTTGATGCTGCGTAAAGTCGCGCCGAAGATCGTTCGCCGGCAGAGAGAAGCCGAAGTGGACCACGCTTCGCATGTGACGCGGTTGATTATCACTGTCGACAACTTGAAGGAGTACGCGCACGACAGCCTGTATTGCCGCGTCGGCCACGCAAACATATCAAAGGCCACGTATCTCTCGTCCACTACGGTCGGATGTGAAGCACCGGCTCTTCCGACCGGGTGGTACTCGGTGCAGCTCTCAGTTGATAGTGAATCCTTCTTCGATGATGGAGTGCAGGTTCTCTATCGCGATGCGTTCACCGTGTTCAACATCCACCCACCTCTAGGATCAATCGAAGGAGGAACAGTAGTGAGCATCTCGGGCACAAACTTCCCGGTCGATGATGAGCGCTTGGTCTGCATGTTTGGCAGCGTATCGTCGCCTTTTGTTCCCGACAGCACGACCCGCGGTCACTGTACTAGTCCTCCGATGGATTCTCCGAGAACGATAAGGGTCAGCGTGCTACCTGAACGTATTCAACTTGACGGCAACAAGAAAGACTGGGAGGCATCACAAGAGGTGGCCGTGGCTTTTACGTACACCAAACCATTGGTCATCGAATTCGTCCGTCCCGCAATGCTCACACGTGGGATCTCGTCCGTGCTCCATATAGAGGGAAGCGAGTTTGTTAATTCGTCGCTCTTGACTTGTCGTGTCGGCATCGTGAGTGTGTCTGCTCAGTTTTTGTCGAACAAGCTGATCGTGTGTGCCGTATTCTTCGAGCTCGACGAGCCAGCCTCCGTGATGACGATTGGAGTATCGAACAACCGGCTTGATTTCGTAGACAGTGAGCTCACAGTCGGGCTTGGGTCACTTGGTCCAGTGGTGTTTAATGCCATTGAGCCGAAAAGCGGACCAATTCGGCACCATGTACCGGTGAGAATCCACAGCGCTAGTCGGATACGTTCGATGTACCACAACATCAGCTGTCTTGTTGGCGAAGCCACGATCGTCGTTGCGACTTTCGTCTCTGATGAGTGGATAGAATGCATTTTCCCAGCGTCAAGCTCAGTCAAGCATGTTCGAGTCAATGTTCTCCTTAACGGTGTGGAGGTCAATGAACGCATTGGGGAGGACGAAGCACTCTTTTTCTCCTACGAGGATTCTGCGATAGCGTACGCTATCACACCGACTTCTGGGTCACCTGCCGGTGGGACGGTTGTGACGATTCAAGGTGAAGGCTTTAAGGAAGCGGATCAGCTACTGTGCACCTTTGACTCGGTCGCTGTGCCGGCGCGAGTGTTGTCATCCACCCAGTTGGAGTGCCTTTCACCGCCCAAGTACTCTCCCTACGAGTCTAGCGACACAGTCAAGGTTGAAGTCAGGCGGCTCGATCAGCTTGGCGTCTTGTCTCCTTGTGGGGAAGCCAGTTGTCAATTACCAACTGAGGGGGACTTACTGTTCATGTATATACCTGCCCCGCGTGTGCTGCGCCTGGAGCCAAATGTTGGTCCAGCAGACAAAGGTGGGACCAACGTACGAGTGATTACTTCTGGGCTTGGATCGGGAGAACGTGCTTGGTGCAAGTTTGATGCAACCGTTGTCGAAGGATTGGTCGATAGTTCCGTCAGTGTCGTTGACTGTCAACTTCCACCATTTCTGCCACCAGGTTACGTTGCTGTGGAAGTGTCAACGAACAAGCAAGATTTCAGCATGTCTGCTGTTCTCTTCCGTGTCGCCCCGAGGTCTGTTTTGCACAACCTTCTTCCCGCTTATGGCACAACTCTGGGTGGTACACAGGTTGTTATTGACGGTGCGGATCTCGATGATGAAGCGGATGGTGTCACGTGTGCATTTGGAGAAGTCCGAGTACCTGCCACCATTCTCACCCCCCGTCGGCTCGTCTGTACATCCCCGTCTATTCCAGCGATCACAGCTGAGACTACTGGAGTTGTTCAAACGATCGAGATTACAGCCATGGCACCTCAAAATGAGATTCAAATTATATCCATCGATGCCGTCGCAGACGGCCCGGAAATCCAAGAGGTCGCCACCAAGGCCTGGGGCACGTCCGTGGAAGGGGTGCTTCCGCGGGCTGACCCAGAAGTGAGATTGATTTACGTCAACGGAAGTGCGCCGATATCTGGGACATTCCGGCTCAGTATCGATGGCGTCAACTACCAAACTGTCGTGTGGGACGCCTCTGCGAGTGATATGAAGCGCGCCCTGGAGAGTCCCGGGTTCTTTGAGACGGTCGAAGTTGAAAGACGGCGGCTTCACAGAACCCCATATCCGTATGGCGACGGCTATGGGTGGCTCGTGACGTTTACCTCGGAAGCTGGCTCATCTCGTGCCCTGACCTTCGATACCACTGGCATCACTCCGTTCTACTGCAATGACGTGCGCGCAGGATCAATCTTGCTACAGGCCGCTACGTCCGCAAAGCTCGGAGGAACTTTCCAGCTGAGCTACCAGACAAGACGTACGGCAGATATCAAGTTTGATGCCACTGCCGCCGAGATGAAGACTGCACTAACGGCGGCATTTTCCAGTGTGGTCGGCGCCTTTAGTGTGACACGGTCTGCGGCGGATCCAAATGGAGCGTACGTATGGTCTGTGACGTTCTTGCCGAGTAGTGCGACGCACACCCGATATGAAATGCTCGAAGTTGACGCGAGCAAACTCACAGGGACGCGCGCGTCTGCTGCTGTAGTGACCCGCAAGCCAGGATCCACTTTGGCGGGAACGTTTCGCATCGGCTTGGATGGCGAATTCACCACGAATTTGGGAGTCACATCATCGGCTGAGGAGGTTGAGCAAGCGATTGAAGTTCTTCCGATGGTTGGGGACGTTATTGTGCGCAATGTTGGAGGTGGTGTACCATCGTGGTCGGTGGAGTTTGTGGATTTACAAGGCGAGATCGAGTTGTTGGCTACGGACACTGCCTTCCTGGTTGGTGCGGATGTCAAGGTCACAGTAGTACGTCAGCAACGAGGTATTCAAAGTCTCAAGGGGACGATCCAAGTCCAAGCAGAGGGTAGAGTCACCCCGCCTCTGTCCATTGACACAACTGGTGACGAGCTAAAGCAAGCGCTTGAAAAAGTGGTATCCAATCCCATTACAAGTGTTATGCGAATGGTCACGACGGGACCCTCTGGGACCACAGCCTTAACTCGTCGCATCTGGCAAGTCCAGTTCTCGTTGCCGTCGGCTCCTGGCAGCGTCGCAAAATACTGTAGTGACCTGCCCTACTTAAGTGTCTCGACGACCCACCTTGTCGGCATCAATGTGAATGGCAGAGTGGTGTGGCAGTCGGCTAACTGTGCTCGCGTCCGTGTCTATCTGTCCGACCAAGACGACGCTATCGATGAGATACAGGCGTTGTTTTTTGCCTACGTACCTGTCCCTGTCGTGTCAGTGGTAATGCCCTCTATAGGCCCGGCTCGTGGAGGTACCATGGTGTTATTGACGGGTGCTTCTTTGCCACCCGGCCCTCGCCTGAGCTGTGTGTTTGATGGTGTTGAGATGCCTGCGACATTTATCAACGCGTCAGCTGTCGCGTGCCAAACACCGACAACGGAAGTCAGCGGCCTAAAGTCTGTCTACGTCTCGCTGAAGGCCTGGAGTAACGATGCCCCAGAGGAAGTCGTGGTGGCAACGACGTCGGCACGATTCCAGTTTTACGACGAAGTTTCTGTTGAAGGCTTCGCACCGGCGCATGGGCCGAATCGTGGAAGCTCAAAGCTTGTCATTGCCGGTAGCCGCTTTCTGGATACTCCAACCCTTTCGTGTCGATTCAGAGCTCAGCTACCCCAGCGCAACGAACTCCTGATCACCAAGGTGCGTGCTCAGTTCCAGTCAAGTAGCCGAATCGCGTGTGTGGTGCCACCAATTGCAGATGCCTTCCAGGCGTCGGGTTTAAATTGGATGGATCAAATATCCGCGACAGCTGAAGTAGAGGTGGCAGTGAACGGCGAGGATTTCATCAGCTCTGGAAAGAGCTTTTCCTATGTAAAGCCCATTCAGATTCTCTCGATTGACCCCCAGTTGGGACCTCTACGTGGTGGAACGACGGTCCGCGTGTCCACCAACTTCTCGAAGATGCACCCACCAACGCACTGCCGTTTTGGAAACAAAGTGCCTGTACGAGCCTCATCAGTGTCTCCGAATTCAGTTCAGTGTTTGAGCCCGCCACACTTTCTTCGCCCAACTGTCGTGGCCGTGACAGCTAACATGAGCTCGCTGCAGAATGAGCAACAAGTTGTGACGACTCACGCCGCTTCAGGATCCAGCGTTGCAGGATTCTTCACACTCAGCGTCAACGGTTCAACCTCAAGACCGATTGCATGGAACGCTCCACCAGCCGGCACCAATGGCGACTCCATGGCGGAGATTTTGCGCGAACTGCCAAGAATTGCGATCTCGAGCGTGACCCGATCTGGCCCGGATGCTCAAGGTGGCTTTGCGTGGACCATCACATTTGAGCGGGAAAGCGGAAACGTCGGACAGCTTCGAGGCGATGCTTTTATGATGTCAAGAGATGACAACTTTGTGACAGTCACCACTGTAACTGACGGCCCACGTGTGCCTATAGTGAGTGAGATTCAGCGCCTGCAGATTCAGCAACTCGGGTTGGTAAACCCGTCGATATTACTGCGAATGCCGGTCATGACGCGAGTAAAAGAAGTCCAACAGGTGTCGATCACATCCACCCAGACGATCACTGGGATCTTTACCCTCGCGTACGCTGGTCTGCCGACAGCTTCTCTCAGTTGGGATGCCTCAGCTGTGGCCATTGCGGAAGCGGTGACCATGTTGCCCGGTGTTGGAACGATTACCGTATCAAGAACAGCCCCGACATCTGGGATGGGTTTTGTCTGGAGAGTCACGTTCGAGTCAGCAATTCAAGTAGCTCGTCCGCTCATGACGATTCCATCAAGTAGTCTCGTGTCTTCAGCCACCGTTTCGTCCTCAGTTTCGCGTGTTGCTACAGGAACGGCCGCGCTGGGAGGTACATTTGTGCTCGGTCTATCGACGTCGAGCGGAAGTGTCCTCACCTCTGCAATCCCATTCGACGCATCTGGTGACTATTTGGCTACGGCATTGGCTCAAGCTCCGCTGAACCTGCACCCATTCGGTGTAAAAAAATACGTGTCAGCGGCAGAGATCTCATGGAATGTCTCGTTCGCTATGTTTGACACAATCGCAAGCAAGCTCTTTGTGGCGAGTTCGTCATTGACCGGAGCTTCAGGTCTATCGATTGTTGACAAAACGGCACTCGGCGCGTCGGTGAGCGGCTCCTTTGCTCTTACGCTTTTGACGAAAAAGACGGCTGATATCAGCTTCTCGCCATTCAGCACTTTGGCTATGAACGTTCAGCAAGCGCTGAGAAACCTGGGGCTCCCCCACACGACCGGTGTTCAAGTCACAGCAACTGCTTCAGCCGCAGCCACATTGCTCGAGCTTCAATTTGTTGATACCATCGGTGATGTACCGGAAGTTGTTCTCGACAGCACGAAACTGAGTGGACCCGGCGTTCAAGTCTCAGTCACAACTGTCCGGGACGGCAACTACGCCCCAATGGGTGGGACGTTCAAACTATCGACCTCTGCGTTGGCGTCAACAGCTCTCAACCCGCTCACGATGACAGCTGCACAGCTGCAAACGGAACTTGGCGCTCTTATTCCATCAACAGCCGTCGCTTCTGTCGGTGTGAGGTCCTTAGCGACTGGTACAAGATGGGAAGTGACGTTTTCAGGGGCTGTCGACGACGCGATTTTGTCCCAACTCGCTGTTGTGAAGCCGACACTACTCACTGGAACTGGTGCCGCAGCGTTTGTTGAGATAATCGATGCTGGACAAAGTACGACCGTAGAGGTCGCTCTAAGCTCAAATGATGGGGCGGACTTTTCGTCGTCAACCGCGACGTTCACGTACCAGTTGCCAATTCAGGTAGTTTCCATGCAGCCACGGAATGGAGCACTCGCTGGCGGCACCCCCGTCACTATCACGCTAGGGGCGGCTATACCGGCGGGTGCCGTTGTGCAGTGCCGGCTGGGAACGTTGATTGTGGACGCAGTCAAGCCACTGCAGTCAGCATCTTCTTTCGTTTGTGTATCTCCCGTGATGAAGACAGCGGGTGCCGTGCGGGTGGATGCCAGTTTGAACGGCGCAGATTTTGACATCTTTGTTGGTTGGTTTGAATACCGTCGGGACGAGTCGTCGGGATTTGAACTCCACCCAGCGAATGGCTTCGTATCGGGAGGTACGCTTGTGGCGGTGACTGGACCCACTCCATTCGTGACCTCCGACGTGTACTCGTGCCGTTTCGGCAAGATTGTCGTCCCCGCCGAGCAGACCAATCAAACGCACGTCCTCTGCCGCACTCCCGCCGTCTCCCAACCCGGAGATGTCTCGGTGTCGGTATCATCGAACGGAATAGACTATACGGCACATAACCTCTCGTTCACCTACGAGCCACCCACATTTGTATCGCGCATCTTCCCATTCACTGGCGATATCGAAGGAGGAGGCAAGGTGGATATCTACGGTGGCAATTTTATCAGCCGAAGGAGCGGTCAACTAGTATGCCGCTTTGGCGACGTCGTTGTGGACGCGACAGTTGTTTCCAACACAAACGCGCACTGCATCACCCCGAAACTGCAACTGCTTCCTGAAGTACAACAGCTTTCCATCAGGAACGCACCGTTTGTGCCCGAAGTTCAGCGTGTTTCCATCAACGCTGATGATCTTGTGCCTACAGTCCAGCGCGTGCGCATGTCGGGGTCAGTACTCGTACCGGAGGTACAAGAGTTCCACGTGTTTGGAGCTGCGGTCCAGGAGATCCAACGGATTCAAGTTGTTTCGCAATCGTTCAGTGGTGAGACGTACTCGATCAAAACATCCATTCAGCCCATTATTCGAGAGGTCCAGGCACTAGAACTTCGTGCAACTTCATTTATCGGAGGTTCGTTTTCACTTATCTTGGAGCATCAAGAAACCTCTCCGTTATCGTCATACGCCAGCTCTGCCGAGGTCAAGTCGGCTCTCGAAGTGTTGCCGAATGCGGGAGCCATCACAGTCTCGCGCACTACACACGACAGTACCGGGTCATGTTTCTGGGAGATCCAGTTCGATGATCGTGCTGGTGACGTGCCGCTGCTTCAGATTCGGAACCTGACACTCATGGACTCAGGAACGGGAGATCTTGAAGTTCGCGTAATCGAGTTGGTAAAGGGGCAAGGGTCAGCGCTATTTGGTTCCTTCCAGCTCGACGTGGACGGAGTCCGTACACCTGCTATCCTGTATGACGCCGATGAAGTTCGCATGCGAGCGGCAATTGAGAGCGCTAGCGGTCAGGGCTCGGTGGCCTCCGTCACGCGCATTGGCCCGAAGCTCAACAATGTGTACGAGTGGGTAGTGACCTTCGTGGGTTTGCCCGGACGCGTTCGTACAGTGACGGCGGTCACAGCACTCTTGGCAGAAGGATCCGGGCAAGTAAGTGTCGCGCTAAAGTCCTCAGGTGCGAGAAGCGAGCAGCAGCAGATTGCGACTACGTTGACAAGTGGAGTGTTTGTGTGCTCAGGCCACTCTCGTACGTCGGATGCGATCCCGTTCGACGCGGCATCAAGTGTTGTGGAAGTGGCGCTATCAAGTGCTCTCACGACTGGATTTGGCCGTGTTGCTGTGATTGGCTCCGCGCGTGGACCATGGGTAGTCACGTTTGAGGAATGGGCAGGTGACGTTCCGCTTCTTGACTGCGGGCCTCAGCAGACTGTAACAGAGCTGGTCAAGGGCACAAGTGCAATGTTAGCTGGAAGTTATAAGCTCGGATACGGAAACGAGTGGACGAGTTCGTTAAACTACGCAGCAACGGCTATGCAAGTGCAAGCGGCGCTCAACGGGCTTAGCACGCTACAAGGAGGCGTGACAGTCACATTGATTGGAAGCAACGTGAACGGTGGTGGGATATGGGACGTGACCTTTGCCAGTGCTGTAGGAGACGCCGAGCTCTTCCAAACGGACATTGTTGGGCTCAGCGGTGAGAACGCACACGTCAAGGTCACCGAGAGCGTGAAGGGCAACCACGTACGTGGACTCGTGCAACTGAACTCGTCGAGCGAAAACGGCTCCGAGCCATTTGCGATCGACGCACCGGAAGACGAGATCCTACGAGCGCTGAGCAGGCTGCCCACTGTCGTCTCGGTGACACGAACCCACGATCTCGACGCTCACGGCATGCGGTTGGCAGTGACTTTTGCCACCGCTGTGGAGGACATTCCCCTTTTAGCACTATCTGCGGCGCCTAAAGTGACAGGCGCCGGCGTCCGGTTGGAGGCTAAGAGTGTCCAGAACGGTACGAATCGAATCGACGGAACGTTCATCCTCGGCTACGGAGGTGTCAAGACGCCCCCGCTGCTGTGGAATGTGTCGGCAGAAGCGATGGAGATGACGCTGCGCTATCTGAAGTCAATACCGAATTCTGAGACGTTGACGGTCACTCGCTCTTCACCGGACGCAGCTGGCGCAATGACCTGGGTCGTCACGTTCCCGTTATCGCTTGCCAACCCGTCGCAGTTGCTGATCCCGCAGTTCAAAGACACATTGATTGGGTCAGGGGCCACCATGGACGTCTCCTTGGTCGATGTCGAGACGCCACGGCTATCGGGATCAGTCCAGTTATCTCACAGGGGCCAAATGACAACGCAGATACCAGTAAGCGCGTCTGCAGTCGTTGTCGCAGCAGCTATCAAGGACTTGAAGACTGCTCGAGACGTCGCAGTTTCGGTGACTAGTTCCGGAGCTAATCGGGTGGCATGGGATATCACGTTCCAGGCGCTTGAAGACTCCGTCCTGCCGCTTTCAGTGATAGCCGTATCCACTCCGGTGGCATTAAACGGCAAGAACGCTAGAACGGACGTACTGTCTGTGCAAGGTGGTAGTCACAACGAGATCCAGTCGCTCACGATTTATTTCCCGCTTGTGATTGTTCGTGCGGCCTTCAGAGTGCTCTGGAATGGTGCGACAAGTGCAACGCTCGCGTACACGGATATGGCAGCAAGTGAATTCGAGCACGTGCTTCGCGGACTGCCTGGTATTGGTGCAGTACAGGTTGAACGCTACACGTCTTCAGTGGGGGTCGGCTTCGTCTGGTCCGTGCTGTTTGCAGAGCAGCAGATGACGTCGCCGTTGCCAGTGTTCAGCATCCAGTTCGTGGCCGCGCAGCCCACCGGGGTCGTTGTGAACATCCAAGCCTACACGTCGACCACCGCGCCGCTCACTGGAACGTTTCGCTTACGGGCCGGCAGATCGTGCTTGGAGCTGACACTCGGTGGTGTCTGCGTGCCGGCTGTAACCGGTGCTATTCCGTTCAGTGCGTCGTCCAACCAGATATCAAACGAGCTGGCGCTGCTTCCAGATCTTGTTGGTGTCACCGTGTCGCCTGCGACAACGGTGCCCGGTTGGAAGTACGTCTGGAGAATCACGTTTCCCGTTGGGTTCAGCAAAACAGATCTGATCGAAGTTGACGCTCAGGGTCTCTCGGGAACCGCTGTCTGGGCGTCAAACGAGCGTCTACAACGAGGTGTCGGCGTAAGCGGAAGCAAAGTCGCAGTGGAGGTGTCAGCGAACGGCCAGGACTTCTCAACGAGCGGTGTTGTCTTCTTTTATACGCCGACACCAGACGTGATGGAGTTGTCGCCCACGCACGGACCACTCGCTGGGGGATCCGAGGTAGTCGTCCGAGGCAGCAACTTCCGCAATAGCTCGTCCCTGCGATGTCGATTCGGTGACACTGTCGTGCTGGCAGCCACATATATAAACGCAACCCACTTAACTTGTGTCGCACCCAGTGGGAAAAGAGCCGGTGATGTATACGTCGAGGTTTCCAACCACGGTGTCGGAGCTGCGACGGAGTTGTTCACCACGAATCGTCGCGTGTTCGCGTATGATCCGCCGCTTGTGATCGACGACGTGTTCCCATCATTGGGGCCGACGCTAGGCAACTTTTCGGTGGTCCTCAGGGGCGGGCCATTCCGCCAAACGGACTCGATCCGATGCCGCTTTGGTGCCGTTGTGGTTACGGCCACAAGGAAGAGCTTCAGTGAGATTCAGTGCAAGACCCCACCATACTCGGCAGGCCTCGTTCCGCTAGAAGTGACGCTGAATGACCAAGACTACACAGACACTGGCATCCCCTTCCTTTATTACGCGGAACAGGCACTCATGCGCATTGACCCGATCTTTGGCCCCGCGTACAGTGCCGGAACGGTGGTGACTATCGAAGGAAGGGGTTTTGTAAACTCGACCTTGCTGTCATGTCGCTTCGGTTTCGTCGTCACTCCAGCGGAATACCTGAGCCCGTTCCGCATGCGGTGCCGAACTCCGCCTGTATCAAAGTACAGTGGTGGTTTGGCGGCGGCGCCGTTGTCGGAGTATCGCAACAAGTATCCTGACCCAGCGCGGCGTGGCGGTAGCGTGTACTTGTTTCCGGACGCACACTACTACCCACAGTACCTCACTCGGCTCGTGGCCGTCGAAGTTTCGAACAATCAACAAGAGTTCACGCTCTCAGGTGTGAACTACCTCTACTACCAAGACCCCGAATTGCTTGCAGTCTACCCGAAGAAGGCGTACGATGTGGCTTCAGTGGCGCTGTTTCTGCACGGAAAGTCGTTTGTCAACACGACATTACTCGCGTGTCGCGTCGGGCTCGATGTCTTCAACGCCACGTTTGTGTCGACACAGCTCCTGCTGTGTATCGTCACGAACACTAAGGCGTACGAGGACACGCGTCGCGCGGCCTCACAATCACGGCCAGCATCGAACGCGATCGTCGAGATGTCCAACAACGGCATGGACTTCACCTCAAGTCACGTAACGTTCGAGTTCTTGGGGCCGTGCCCCACTGGTTACTACTGCCCGGATCATCTTCATGGCCGCAGCCTTGACTGTCCGCGCGGTGCGTACTGTCCAGGCACGGGCAATCGCAACTTCACGCTGTGTCCGCGCGGCACGTACCAGCCACAGAAGCGACAGCCGGCGTGCGTGCGCTGTCCTGTCGGGTACCACTGTCCGCATGTTGGTCTCCACGTGCCTCGGCTCTGTCCGGCCGGATTTGTGTGCGACGCCACCGGCATCGAAGAGGCCGAACAGCCCTGTCCAGAGGGTCACTTCTGTTTGGAAGGCACCGCGACGACATCAGTGACCTGTTCACCGCAGATGAAGACCGGGTTGCTTGTTAGCTCCACCATTGAACCGCAGTTACCCGCTACGCTTCGTCGCCGCGACCGGCGCTCTCTGGGTGGCGTGCTTGGCATCGGCGCGCGGAAGAGTGGCTGCTGGAACAACGAGACGTCCGATTTTGGACTCCAGGTCAGCAGCAGGCCAAGTCGCTTCTGGAGCGAGCTTAAACAGCTACCGCTCAGCGCTGACGCGGTATTTGCGCCCATACGAGGTCGCTTCTGCCTTGACGACTCGTGCATGCGGCTTGCCGACGCCGACAACATGCGTGTCGCCGATGAGAACTTTGACTACTCGTCGACCAAGTTCGCGCTGCGAAGACCCGTTGTGTGCCCCTCGGGCACATACTGCCACCCCGGCACTGCTGGCAACGGTGGAACGATGAAGAACTACTCGATGCCGCAGCCATGCTTTGAGAGCATGTACTGCCCCGAGGGTAGTGCGAGCCCCATGGGCTTTGGCGAGTGCGCGGCCGGGTTTTACTGTCCGTTCGGCACTCGGATCCCGTGCCCAGCCGGCACGTACTGCCCACGGAGCGGACTGGCCGCTCCCCTGGCGTGTCCTCCTGGCATGTTCAACGGGATGTTGGGCCAGTCCAAGTGCACGTCTTGTCCGGTCAGCTACATTTGCCCAGGATTCAATCGCGTGCTGCCGGTGCTGTGCCCAGCTGGGTTTGTGTGCAGCAAAGAAGGGCTTTCATCTCCCAACAGTCTCTGCCCGGCGGGCTTCTTCTGTCCAGAGGGTACCGGGACAGTGGACCCGTTCCGGAATGACACGCGGCTGCGACCGTACCCGTGCAGGCCAGGCACTTACTGCCTCAAGGGGGTTCTAGCGGATGAGGTTCGCGTCGGCGACTATCGGTATGCGCAGAACTGCACGGAGGGCTTCTATTGTGAGCTCGGCTCGTCGTCACCGAAAGGCTCAGGTCTTTGCCCGCCGGGCTTCACGTGTCCCGCTGGCACGCCAGCGCCGATTCCGACCGACCCGGGCAAGTTTGCCGAGCTCGATGGTACCGTATCCGCTGCGCAGTGCGCCCCCGGGTTCTATGCGCCCACGATCGAGTCGACCGAGTGCATCCCGTGCCCTCCGGGAACGACGTGTGAAAACGATGGTATGGCCGTGGCGACGATATGTGGTCCCGGTTCGTATCGTGGCAGCCTCGTAGCCGACGGGGTATCGTGTTTGCCCTGTCCGCAAGGCACGTGGTCCAAGAATTGGGAGCTTCGCGGCATCGAGGAGTGCACGCTGTGCGCACCGGGCACCGTGTGTCCCATCGACGGCATCACGCATCCATGCACGAAAGATGACCTCCCGACGGTGTACACGCCACTTGCGGAGGAGCTTTCGTTCACAGAATGCCTGATCAAGGGCTCGGCGTATTTCTACGGCGTTTTGTTGGAGCCGTGGATTGACGAACGGGGCCGCGGCCCGCACTTCTTGCCATCGCGAGAGAACGGCTCGTGCTACGAGAACCACCAGCCGCTCGGCTCCGTGTTGTACCAGCGCATCGCCGACTACCACGGCGCACTGCATGAGCTCACGACCGGCACGCCCCACCAAGGCTACGGCGACGTGAACCAGCTGCCGGTGCCCAACATGTTTGAGCGCGGCTCGCTGGTGATTGATCTGCAGGTCGCGCAGATGTACGATGTCGCGCGCAACTGCACCAAGGGTTTTTTCCATCGCGATCAGTGGTTCCCGGGTACCTGCGAGGCAGACGTGATATGCGCCGCACCCGAGACGGTATCAGTTTCGATCGTGGCTTCGACAGAAGTGGTTGCCCAGGCGCAGCCTTGCCCAGAGGGTTACGTCTGCGATCAAGCCACGACGGCGCAGACCGCGATGGCGCACTTATGCCCGGGCGGGTACGTGTGCGCACCCGGCACGACGCCTGACCTTAACATTGAGTCGCCGCAGGGGCAGCTGCAGACGCTCTGCCCGGCGTCGTTGTACTGTCTTGAGGGCACAGCCGAGTCGCAGAAGTCGCGTAATGTATGCCCTGTCGGGTACTTCTGTCCGACGGGTACGACGAATCCGTACGTGGGCGCATCTGCGAACGACGCGCTGCGTCGTCACTTGACGGCCACTGAGGCAGACCCGTTCTACGACCTCACGCACACCAAGTACATCGGCGAGGGAGACATTCGCGTCGTTTCAGCCCACGACATGCGCTGCTTCAACGGCATTGACGACGACCTCGAAGCGATCTTCAACCTCCGTTCGCGCGACGAAAACCGCCGCGTCGTCGTGAACCGCGCGATCGAAAACGACGTCAAGTGTGCGCGCGATCACCGGTGGCGCTCTGTTGACCTTGCCGTACGTCGCAATGACTGCGATTGCGTCAGTCAGGCTAGGATCGTACGTCGTGTTTTCCAACTGTGGAAATGTACAGTCGCACCATCCACTCTGCCACCTGTGGTATTTGACCGTGCGCTGTTCGGTTGGACACAAGCAGTCAACAACGGTACGCAGTGTCTCTTCAAAAATGCCGCAGGAGCCAAGGGAACTGTGGACGTCGCCGCGGCGATTGCAAGCGGTGGGCTTGCGTTCCAGGTCTCGTGGACCGAAACAGCACAGTTCGAAAACTACACGGCACTAAAGTCCCAGATCACGGCCGACTACGCTGCCCAGCTCAGCGAGATCCCGTCTGCGCGCGTGGCGGTGGATCCGTATTTATTTGATCTGAACCACGCGATCCATCTCATCGATACATTCGGCGACGAGACGCCATCGCTAGTTGGCTTCCGAGATGACGGCGAGCAGCAGCTCATCCGTCTCGACACATGTGGCTGCGCTAACATGTTCAAGTGTCCCAACGGCACGACCAGTGCCGTCGGCTCGGACGACATTTACAACTGCGTGAAAACTGGCTCGGAGATTCTGGAGCGGTTGACACCCATTCCGCTGAAACACCCGCGACTACGGAACGCCTCTGATTACACGGAACTTTCAGGCACCGGTGTGGGCATTGGCACGATCGTTCTCGACCCGCTCGAGGTCGCAGTTGTAACGATCAACACAACAGGGATCTCGCGCAACATCACATACAAAGACCACTACCAGATTTCCGTGTATCCAGACTGCAAGCCGTGTCCGCCTCGATACGTCTGCGATCTCAAGAACGTACCGCCGCTCTGCACGTACCCGGATGGAGACGTGACACTCGGCGATCGCCTGTACGCAAAATGCATGGCAGAAAAGAATAATGATGCGAGCATCTGTGACACAATGCCGTTCTACTGCAGTCGACGGTCGGTCTTCAAGACAAACGCTGACAAGTCCAAGACCGAGACCTCCTTCGCGGGTTGCTGCTCCTGTGAGCGAAAAGAAATGCCATACTATTTCGAAGACAGCGCATCGGCAGACCTTGGGTTCCCAGATAACAAGCATGGGTACTTGCAGTTCAGTATATCAGCGCTGGAACGAACTGAGCTCACGATTGTGGTCGAACTGTTGCACGGCCTGTACGTGCGCGACTTCCACGAAAGCTTCACGCAAGATCGCTTTGATCTCCACGTGTTCACCCCGTCGCGAGCAGACTACGCGCCGCTCACGCCGACGATGAACACGTTCTTTGCCTTCCTCGAGAAGGATTTGTATACCTCGGTGATGCTCCCGTTGAATCTACCTGAATCGCGCCAGCGCATACTGGGCACGCTCTCCTATGCCAGCAAGATTGAGAATAAAGTACTGATCGACCGTCTCTCGGACATCATGGTGGGCGATCCAACACTACCGGGGAAGCACGGCTTTGTACGAAACACACAGCAAAACGCTGAGGGTGTTCTCGTCTCAACCACGTCGTCGAATGCGAGTAACAATACGGAGCACGGGAACGTCGAAGTGCGTGGACCGACCGATTACTTCAAGCTATATCAAGTGACTGACCCGTTGGCGACCGTCCAACGGTCTGACTCGTGGTGGGACCAGAAGCTGAACGGCTCGGAGTTCCTCGCGCTTCCGTACTTGCCATTCTTCTCAGCGTGCCGCGGCTACGATTCGCACGTGTACATCTCCAAGTTACTGGAGTCGCATCCAGACTGTGAGTACGTGGACTACAACGAGACGGTTGAAGTTAACCAGTACCCGTGGGAGAAGAAACTTCGGCCGAATGCTGACAAATGCATCATCCAGTACACGACAGAGGTGCCCCAATCAGGCGGAAAGCTACCGATCATCGAGACTCGTGAACGTGGCATCTCCCTCGAATGCCGGTACGAAGAGAACCTCGAGGGCGGTGCCGAGAAGGCGCGCTGGTACGAGGCCAAGAAGGGATCCACGCTGTTCTTCCTCACTCGTGACCCAGCAGCGCCTGACGAATTTGTCGCGCTCGAAAGCGCCAAGACAGGGTGGGGTCGATCGGAGACGTTCGAGTCTTTCCTGGGATCCGACAGCTTGGTAGCGGTGGAAGGTATGTTGTTGCTTTGAGTGTATCTGTGTTGTATTTGAAGATACTGACCGTGTGTTGTTATTAGTTGGAGAAAACGCGGGGTTAGAGCTCGCCGTGCCGCAGGAAGTCTACCTGAACCTCAGCTATTACCAGATGGAACCAGGCCGGAAGCGGCTCGTCGAAGCCTCAATCAACTTCGGTAGGCTTTGCACTGTGTCTCGCTCCACGGATATCATCGCAAAGATGGCAAAGAAAGGCATCTCGCCGTGTGCAATCAGTCGAGCGACGGACCGAATTGCGTCCACGGCGTATCAGCTACAGGTTTCCTGGATCCCACTCGATTGGTTCGAGCTCATGAATCGCTTCCAGTTCACGGTTGATGTATACCTTGGCTTTTTCACCCTCGTGGGACTGCTCAGCGTGATCTTAGGGGTACGTTTATTCAGCTCCCATGATCTTGAATTCTGCAACTCACCCGATTCATCCTCGCTCTCTTGTTTCAGATGATCATCTACATCATCAATCGCTTGTTTACCAAGATGAAAAGGCCGCCGAAGTTCCGCATGAAGATCCTCCTTCGGAATATCGCCGTGCCGCCGTCGGTTGGTATCACGCTGTCGTTCGTGCCTGTGGCAGTGATTTGCATCTTTATCTATGTGTGGTGGTACCTCTTCTCGTCCTCTGAGCCTCTCACGAATCCGAACTCAGTCTCGTTTGAGGGCCTCGCTGGCGACTGGCTCGACCAAATCTCACTGAACGAAGAGCGCGTCATAAAGTACAAGAAAGGACGCATCGGTGTGAGTCTCCTCACAGCCGGTGCGTACATGCTCGTTCTCGGCGCCAAGCTCCTTGTCCCTGAATCCATGGATCAACAGCATGAAGACAACGCGTATCGGGAGATGTCGGCCGCGCCGAAAGATCCCTTCGAGGTCGAGCTCAAGGGCGAAGAGGAAGAAGAAGCCGAAGAAAACGAATTTTGGGACCCTCGTCGCTGGAAGCGCGCCAACTTGCTGCTCACCACGGGCTGCTTCATGAGCATGCTGCTACTGATCTGGGAGTTCTCGTACTCACCCGTGTTTACTTCCAACATTTACGCGTTCCTCGTGCTTTTCAAGGTCCTGCGCAACGTTGTCGAGATCGCGATCGAGACCGTGCTGCACGAGAAGCTGCTCGTGATCCCGTTTGTCGTGGTGTTGTCGGCAACCGAAAGCATGATTGCGATGGGCTCGGCCGACTTTATCGGCTTTACGTTCTTCTACTTCGTGAATCTGAGCTTCGTGATCATGGAGCGCCTCTACTTTGCGCCGCTGCTGCGTCACCTGTGGGGTCTGTACCCTAAATGGCGGCTGATGCTCAAGCGCAAGTTCCAAAAGCGACGCCGCCGCACGCACGAGCAGAAAGCCCAGGCCGAGGCTGAGTGGCGTCGCGTGTGCGAGAAGATCGACAACCAGGTCGCCGGCGTTGAGTCTGTTCTCGAGGGCGTGGCCGGGTATAGTGTCGTGTTTACCGAGCTCGTGCTCGCGCCGATCGTGCTGCTGTTCCAGGTCGTCTTTAGCGAAGACACACAGATGCCCGAGCTCTACGGCGTCAAGCGTACCGATCTGCTCTACTACTCGTTGTACGCCCTCTTCATCATCCCGAGCAACTTCATCATGGGGGTGTTCCAGCTCAACACGCTCGAGCTGGTCCATGGCTGGAAGATCTACGAGTACGTGTCATACCAGAAGCACCGGTTTGCGACTCGAGAGCACCGCTGGCAGATGAGCCAGGCCACGCGCGACGAGAGCATCCACCCAGCGTTCCAGGCGATCGACATGATGTGTTTCAGCTCGCAGTTTTACTTCCTCGTGTCGCTCTACGCGTTCGGCATCTTGCTGACGATGTTTGGCACGACGATCTTCTTGCGGTACGAGTACTCGCCCTTCGGCGATGTACTCACGCTGGTCATTGCGATCGTCGTGTCAGGCGTCGCGCGCGGCCTCGAGCTCGCGTGCCTCTACGCCGGAGAGCGGCTCGGCATCTGGAAACAGACCAAGCTCGACGGCACGCTCGACGAGGAGCTCGCAGCCAAGCTGGCGCTGGGCGCCGGTCGCCAGAAGGACCTCGAGCGCGAGCGGCTCGAGCTGCAGGCGCTCAACTCGGAACGCTTCCGCCACCGGTTTATGGAGCGCAACCGCCCGTGGGTGCTGCAGCACCTTGTCGAGCTGTTTACGCCGCGCACGCTGCAGGCCGCCGGCAGCGACGGGCGCCCCAACACCGAGTACGTGCGCGACATTTACCACGAGCTCATGAACATGGGCGAGGGCCGGCGGCTCCAGGGCGACCGGTCCGATATCTCGTCGGACTCGGAGGACGAGCTCGAGAAGATGCGACGAAACTGGTCGAACGTGCCCGTGGACGGCGCGTCCAAGGACCTCGCGCTCTACTGGCTCGCACGCGCGCGCAAGCGGCGCACGTTTACCAAGTTGGTGGCGGGTATTATTGCCAACAACAAGCAGGCAGCCTGCGAGGTCTGCCAGAAGAGCGAGGAGGGTGGGTACACGATGCACGTGGATCTCGCGAGCGCGGATGGCTCGGCACACGACCACACGGCGATCGACCGGCTAATCCAGGGCTTTGAAGATGAGTACGGCGAGACGGAGCTGGACGCGGATCTATGGAAGGCTTACTTCCGCAAGCACGCGACCTACCTCACGCTTTGCAACGTGTGTTTATCGGCGATTGAGCAGCGCCGACTCGCGCGCGCCGTCAAGCCCTCGGGCACCGCTGCGCGTGGCAAGTTCCGTGGCGACGAGTTTTCGTCGGATGAGGAAGACGACGTGCAGTTTGATCCCGTAGTGGTTGCACGGCTCTCGATCGAGGGCCGCGTGCTGAGCAAGTGGCTGATCGCCGCGCGCAAGCGGCTCGGCGGTGTCTTCCCGCGCGAGCACGCGCGGCGCGAGATGGAGGCGTACGCCAAGAAGATGCGCGCCAAGAAGAGCCGCAAGGGCAAGAAGGACCATGTGGACTCGGACGAGGAGGACCCGTCGC
Source organism: Pythium rhizo-oryzae (assembly GCA_027475725.1). Classification (NCBI taxonomy): domain Eukaryota; phylum Oomycota; class Peronosporomycetes; order Pythiales; family Pythiaceae; genus Pythium; species Pythium rhizo-oryzae. The sequence goes on from JAMFLL010000471.1 coordinate 34,003, forward strand.
TCCACTGGAAGCTGCAGCTTAATGAGGCCTCGCGCGCGCTCGCGCTGCGGTGGATCTGGCTGGCGCGCGACACGCGGTACGCCGTGTTCCGCGAGCTGGCCAAGGAGCTGCGCGCCAAGGTCCAGGAGATGTGCGGCAAGATCCAGGAGGTGGACGACTGGTTCTTTGGCAAGGACCTGCGCCTGGACGGCGTCAAGTTGATGGAAGAAGCCCTGGAACTCCAGGAGGAGCAGGCCAAGTACGACGAGGAGATGGCGCAGAAGATCAACCAAGTAGAGCGCGACATCGAGGCGTTCGAGAGCGACAAGCGCGCTGCGACGGCCAATGAGGTCGCGGCGTTCGAGCAGATCATGGCCAAAGAAAAGGCCGAGGCCAAACAACGGCTCGAGGCGCGCGAGATGGAGCTGCTGGAACTGCGCAAGAAGAAAGAGGTTGAGTTCGTCGAGATGCAGAAGCAGGCCCGCGACGAGGGCGCGCTGACGCCGACACTCGTGAACGAGCACCGGTCGTACCTCGCGACCATGGAAGACGAGCGCGCGGCCGAGCTCGAGAAACTCGCGCGCGTCGCGGACGAGAAGGAAAAACAGAAGCGCGACGCGTTCGAGCGCAAGCTGGCGCTTGCCGAGAGTGCGATCCAGAGCCGCAAGGCGCTGGCGCAGCACCGCGTGCTGAGCCTCCGCAAGGAGGCCATGAACGTGCTCCGCGCGCGCGAGAAGAGCTGGCAGTCGCGCGCGAGCGGCTGGATGGACCGTGCCGGTCGCAAGGTTGCCGTCAAGGAGCAGGAAGACCTCGAGGCCAAGGCGAACGAGAAGAAGCGCCGCAAGCGCGTGCTACTCGCGTCGTAGACAGCACCTTGCCCACGTAACGACAGGTGAATACATGTGCATGTTTGTGCTTTTTACATCACACCCCCTGGTACGATCACTCGCTCACGCCCCTATGCCTTGCTCTTGGCGAGCCGTGCGGGCGCGCGCGGGAGCCAGATCTTGACAGAGAAGTCGGCCGAGGCCGAGGCCAGGATGGGCTCGGTCGGGTGGAAGTCCACGCAGTACACGCGGTCGCTGTGCGCGTCGATCTTCTGCACGAGGAACGGCGCCGGCCGCGCGTTCGCGCGCTTGAGGCTCACGTCGTGGAGGTAGATCTTGTTGTCGGCGCTGCCCGTGGCCAGCAGAAGCGTCTCCTGCGCGGCGTCCCCCCGGTCGCTACAAAGTACAAACATAATCCGTCATTAGTTTAAACGCACACGACGAGCACCACGTTCGAGCATGTATAGGCCTCATACCTGTCTTGGAAGTCCTCGCCGTCGCCGTCCGTGAGCTTGCGCTGCGCGTGGCGGTTCGCCGGCAGCTGGAGCTTGTACTTGTACCCGTCGCCGCGGAAGAACGAGCTCTTGATGGGCCAGTTCTTGTTCTTGTGGCCCGTGACGAAGAACGAGAGCTGCATCTGGTCGTGGCCCACCGAGCTGCTGATGAGCTTGGAGCGGCGGTCGTAGACGCGCAGGATGTTGTCGTAGCTGTTCGCTGCGAGGAAACGGCCGTCGTCCTCGCCGCGACGGCCGTCCGCGGGCGGCGACACGTGGAGGTGCGAGATCGCGTGGCGCCCCGGGTCATTCTCCTTGGTGATGTCGGCGATGCACGTGTCCATGCGCACGTCTCAAGTCTTGATGAGGCCCTTGCTGTCGCCCGTGATGACGTACTGGCCGTCGGGCGACAGGTACAGCGAGTTGACCATGGCATCGTTCTGCCATGCGCGCGCGGCCGCGTCGGCGCGCGGGTCCACGAGGTGCACCGCGCCCTTGCTCGTGCCGGCGAAGCACTGGTTGTTGTCGGTCACGTTGAATGCCACACACTGCACGAGCCCGGGCAGCTCGGCGCTGTGCGCAAGCGCGCTCTTCTCCACGTCCCAGCGCTTGACCGTGTGGTCGTAGGACGCCGAGACGAGCGCGGCGCTGTCGTTGGCCCAGCTCACGTCGATCACGAGCTGGCTGTGCTGCGCGAGCGCCGCGAGCTGCTGCTGGTTGAACTTG
>JAMFLL010000472.1:0-36004 GCA_027475725.1 Pythium rhizo-oryzae
CTGCCGCGTGGCCGACGGCCCGTTCGACGAGGCGCAGAACGCGCAGCTGCCCAAGATCGGCTACGAGCTGCCAGACAAGACCGTCGTGCAGCTCGGCACGGAGCGCTTCAGCGTCGGCGAGCAGTTCTTCGCGGCGCGGCGCGACCCGGACAGCGTCGACGCCGCGAGCGAGTTTGAGAAGAGCGACGTCGCGGTCCAGTTTGGCGTCAAGCGCGGGCTCGCCCTGCCGGAGCTCGTGTGCGAGACCGGCGCGATGACGACCGAGGCCGAGCTGCGCAAGGAGCTGTTCCAGAACATCGTGCTCACGGGCGGCTCGTCCAGCTTTGAGAACCTGCCGACGCGGCTCGAGCGCGAGGTCGTGGTCGCACTCAGCTCGCTCGGCGCCAACGGCGTGGGCGCCATCGCACCGGGCTTTGGCAGCACGCGCGTCAAGCTCATCGCCGCACACGCGCAGGAGCGCCGCATCGGCAGCTTCCTAGGCGGCTCGATCCTCGCGTCGCTCGGCTCGTTCCACGAGATGTGGCTCTCCAAGGCCGAGTACGCTGAGCACGGCGCCGCGCTCATCCACAAAAAGTGCCCGTGAGCACCCTGACCAAGAAGACCACGAGTTCAGGCGACGACAGCCACACAAAAAGGCAAAATGGACACTTGTTAGTTTTAGTAATCGGGGTGGTAGTTGGTTCTATCAGATCTCCTGCTGCTAGCAGAGTGCACTTCAAATCGGCTCACCTTCGACTCACGACTCTCGATCGTCGCGGCCTCGGTCAGATGGGTGGGTTCCTACATATTGCTCGGTCTCTCGGTCTCAGTTGTCAGTGGTCACGGGAGACTCGCGCTTGCTTATGGTCGTGTCTCTACATGCGCGCCGAGTGCTGGCGCACGAGCGGCACCGTCGCGTTGGCCGAGCTCGAGCGCGACCGCCGCAGGTTGCGCGACGAGACTCGCGAGCGCCGCCGCGAGCGGCTGCGGCCGCGGCTGCCGAACGCGTCCGACTCGCTGCCGCTGGGCGAGGAGAGGAACTGCTCGGCGAAGACCTCGCCCGGCGGGCCAAACTCCTCGTAGTCCGCGTCCGGGTCCTCGACCACGTAGTGCTCGTACACGGAGCGGCCGCCCTGGCGCGCCTGGAACGGATCGTGGCCCACGGCCGAGGTACCGAACATGGACACACGCGCCGGCGGCGGGGGCAGCGGCAGGTTGGCGGCCGCGAGCGCCTCGGCGACCTGGTCGTAGTTGACGTTGTGGTGGTTCACGACGCTGCGGCCGAGCGCGAGGCGGCGGCCCATGAGCTTCATCTCGGACAGCGAGTGGACCGAGTCCTTGTCGTCGTCGTGGCGCATGAAGTAAGTGGCCGTGGAGAAGTTGCTCGTGGTCGAGATCTCGTTCGAGAGCTGCTGCGCGAGGTCGCGCTCGAGCAGCGCCATGCGCGTGGCGATGTTGGCCATGGCGATCGACGGCTGCACGATGAGCACGTCCAGGTCCTTGAGCTGCTGCGCGAATGTGCAGCTCGGGATCACGGCGATGAGCCGAGGGCACTGTGCGCGGCCCAGCGTCGCGTGCATAGTCTTGACGTGGTCCAGCGTGCGCTGCGGGTCGCCCGTGAACAGCACGACGTCGGTCGCGGCGCTCATGGACGAGATCGCCTCGCAGCCGGGCTTGGCCTCCTGGAGCTTGTTCTTGTACTTGATCAGCTCGCCCTTGGCCGAGCGCGCGAGGATGGTCTCGTTGATCTGGTGCCACTTATCGGCGAGCTCCTGATCCAACAGCGGTACGTTGACGTGCGCACCGTACAGCGACAGCTCGAGCGCGAGCTCGAACGCCACCTCGTCCTCGCCGATCACGACGGCGTTGTTCACCTTGTAGAACGGCAGCAGCGGACGCGGGTCACCGTTGTTCTGGAGGTTGAGCTCCTCGCGCTTGAGGCTCGCGACGCTCACGCCATGCGCCAGCCCGCCGTCCTCGCCACCGGCAGCGGCAGCCGCGGCGGCGTTCTCGGCCATCGCCTTCTCCGTACGCGACGAGAAGCTCTCGCCGGCGCGGCCCAGGCCGATCGCACAGAGCACGGGGCCGATGATCTGGTTCACGACCACGGCCGCGACGATCGTGGACGCAAACTCAGCGGCCCAGGGCTCGGTGCTGAGCCCCTGGACCTCGTTCGCGAGACCGAGCGCGACACCGGCCTGCGGCGTCATCGTGAGCCAGAGGTTGTTGTACTCACGCGGCTCGAGCTTGAGGATGAAGCGACCGCCGACGTAGCAGGCCGTGAAGATGGACACGTACCGCAGCAGCACGTACGTGCTCATGAGCGGGATCGCGTCGACGACCTGGTCCAGCTTGAGCGCGGCGCCCGTCATGACGAAGAACGGCAGGAAGATGTAGGGCGCGGCCGTATCGAGGATCACGTGCATGTCGTGGCGGATGCTCGAAAAGTGGCCCGCGAGACAGGACGCGGTCATGAGCACGAGAAGCGGCTCGAACTTGATGTCCCACTTGTGGCCGTTCGCGGCGATCGCGGCCTCGGAGATCGTGTCGGTCGAGATGTAGAACGCGAAGCCCGCGAGCAGCCACAGAAAGCCCTTGCCATAGTGCGAGCCGACCCAGTCGAGCAGCGCGCCGCACAGGTCGAAGCTGCGCTTGGCGTCATCGTCTTCCTGCTCGTAGTAGGCGTTATGCGGGTGCGGCTGCGAGTCGTCCGGGTGCTCGTTGATCGGGCTCATGGCGCTCTCGATGTCGCCGCGCACGCTCAACGAGCGGTCGTTGCCGAGCTTGCGCAGGCTGTTGCGCTGCGAGCGGCTGCGCGTGATGTACTGCTGCGCCGTGGTCACGGCCGCGCCCTGGTGGCTCACGCGGTCCTGGTCCACGAGCAGCTCAGCCGAGGCCTCGTTGTGCTCCGGGCCGCCGGGGATCGAGAAGATCGCGATGATCAGCAGCGAGATCACAGCGCCCACGAGCAAGTTGGAGAGCACGATGCCCAGCGTGAACATGAGGTTCCCGAACGAGACGTCGAGCTTGGCGCAGTGGATCGACGAGATCACGCGCGAGACCGAGAACGAGACGAGCACGACGAACTCGGCGGTCATGGTCGCGCCCAGCATGAGGTTCGTAAACGGCCCGACGCTGTTGAGCTCGATCTTGATGGCCATGACGGTCGCGGGTGAGCCGAGCACGGCGATCGAGCCGAACATGAGCGCGATCGCGAGCTGGCACGAGCCTTCAAAGTTGTCGTAGAAGAACGGGTTGTTGACAAAATAGAGCACAGCCGTGAGCAGCGCCATGGTCGTGGCGTAGAGCACGAGCAGCAGGATGAGGATGCTGCGGATCTGCGGCTTGAGCTCGGGCAGGTAGATCTCCTGACCGGCCTGGAACGAGATGAACGACAGCGCGAGCGCGTTCACGGACGGCGAGAGCATGGCCACGAGCGGCTTGGGCAGCAGGTTCGCGGCGAACGGGCCGGCGACGATGCCCACGATGAGGTAGCCCGTGATCAGCGGCAGCTTGAGATAGTACGGGAACATGACGCCGAGCGGGTGCGCCGCAAGCAGCACCATGAGGAACGCGACGATGTACTGGATCGCGTCGACGGTCGTGTCCCAAGAGGAAAAGGGTTTGGGCGCCTTGTTGGACAGCGCGCGCGTGGTCTCGTGGACGAGCTGCGACGGCGCTTGGAGCTCATCGGCGTCGGCGGTGGCAGCGGTGATGTCCGCGCTGGCAGCGACTGTGGCGGTCAGTGCAACGAGCCCGAACAGCGCGAGCGCCAGCAGCGCGCGTCGAGCGCAGCTGCGTATCAGCATCTTGCGAGAGGTGTGGGAGCAGGGTCTTGAGTGCCGTGGCGGCGGAAAAGCACGTGACGAGGCGAATCCCAAAGTGAGCAAGGACGTCAGCGAAAGAAGAAGGAGGAAGCACTACACGTTTTGTCGCAGGAGCGCGTCGGTTGCTGCTGAACCGCCCTGGCTGGGCAGAATGGAGAGTCGGAGACGCGAGGAACCCACACGGCCGCGCGGCAGTCGACTTGATGACGCCGCGTCGCGTCGTGAAAACTGGAGATGGAGATGGATCGATGGTGCAGAGCGACGCGCCGCCGGGAACAGTGGGGAGAAGAAGAGGAGAAGGGAAGGGCAGCTGCCCTTCTCTGGTTGCTTTCCAGTCAGTTTGGACTGATTAGAAACCGCAGGAGAAGAGGGAGGAAGCGTCGTGGCGTTGTGGGGCAAAAAAGACAGGACGGCACTGAATGCCGGCGTATGATTGGTCCGCAGGTGATACCCTCGCGAAGACACCAATCAGATCAAGGATCTTCGAAAATAGACAGGCGATTGGAGTCAAAACAAGGTGATATATATTTTATCCGTCTAAAACAGGAGTGGATATTTTGTATTTTAAGACCTTGATTTGTAAATCTCAGCGGGCCCTCCCAAGCAGAACAGCATTGGTGCCAGCACGTGCACATCCTGGAAGCCACAGCCACAGCCAAGCCACGCAAGGAGGGGGTGCAGCCAGGTGCGTGCCCCTGGGCAAATGGCGATCGACCCAGAGAATTCCAGGGGGGAACGCTCTCGGTGCTTGGTACGGGGTACCGGACGACATGTGCTCAGCAGCCGAGCCGCAACTCGCTTCGTCTCGACGGTTTCCTCCCGTGATGGCGTAACAGTACGTGCGATGCGGTGTGTAGTATTCCCACGGTCGGAGGATAGCCGATGTACGCCGCACTTCGTTGTCGGTCGGTTGTCGGTGTTGATATTGCGGGACGTTTCTAAGCGTGACCGCGCAACGTGAACAGCGGCGTTTCGAAGCGCCATCTCGCCCCCCGCTCACCGCGAGCTTTCCAATTATACCTACTCCACTATATTTATGCGCAGCAAGGACCCCACCGGGCGACAGAGCGATGGGAGGGAGCGAGGGGTTTCTCCTAGCGCACTCGCAGTCACGAGCTACACCCCTTTTTTAGCTCATCTAAACACTCGCGCACGGATGCGAGTGGCCCCCTCGTGGGCTTTCCAGAGACGGAGCGACTTTGTCAGTTGGTCAGCGTGTCGGCATTCTCCAACACACCTTGGAGCGCTCATCGCCGCCGAGGACACAGACACGCAGACGATATAGCTCGTGCACGCACGAGTACGTTCAATCGCCACTACCATGGCTCGCCGCAAGCTCACGATCGTCAAACTGTTCCTCGTGCTGCTCAACATCGCTTCAACGTCGTTGACGCTGTTCACGGGATTGCGCGAAAACCCGCTGCTAGTCGCGGTCACCGGACGATACGACCCCGTGCGCTTGCGGCTGCGCGACGGCTCGATCAACACCGAGATGGCGCTGGACGACAACTTCCGCGTGGACAAGCTCGCGTCGCTCGACGACATCAGCACCTATCGCATCATCACAGCGCCGCGCCGCGACCCGTACTCGATCGGCGAGTACCGAAGCGTGTGCACAAATCTCAACTCGAACACGGCGCCCGTCATGGGGCTCGTGTACGACGACTTTTGGGGCAAAGGCGCACGCCGCGTGCAGGTGTTCGTGTACAGCATCTCGGCCCCCAAGTGCAAGATGGTCAACGTCAAGACCAAGTGGCGTGACGCGTGCATCGAAAAGCACAACAAGAACGCGACGCTGTGCCACCGGTACATCCTCGACAACTTCGAGGCACTCCAGGACGACCGACTCATCCAGGTGGGCACCAACAAGGACTTTGGTGAGCGTGGCGTGCCCTTCCTCAAGTGCCTCGGGCGTCCCAAGCAGGACTTCCCGTTCCAGGCCGACCTGCTCGCACACCAATCGTACTGGGCCGGCGGCAGCTACCACATCATGATCCAGACCAGCAATTGTGTCGCCAAGGCGCTGCTGCGCAACGATGACAAGAAGTGGGGGCTCTTCGAATCCCAGGGCGTCGATGAGGGCGCTGATGTGCTGCTCGCGATCCCGCCCGCGGGCTGGTTCTCCTACATTGTGAGTATGTTGTACAGCATCGTGACGATCGCGATGATCGGCCGAGGTGTCGTGGCCGCGCTCATGCGCAATCGCCGCGTGTACTACCTGCCCAAGCAAGTGCGCTTCACGGGCAACCAGAAGCCGCTGCAGTACATCCTGCCGTTCATGCCGGCGGCCATCTTCTTCACCGAGCACGAGCGCTCGATCATCCGCTTCAAGGGGTCCTTGCTCGTCGCGTCCGACATCTGGATGAACCACTGGCTGTACATGATGCTCAGCATCCTCGACGCGATCACCAACATCCGGCTCACGTACGTCACGCTCCAAGTGGGTACATGGATGCTCATTATGAAGATCACGATGGAAAGCTTTCTCTTCCTCTGCGGCGCGCTCACCAAGATCACGTGGATCATGTGCCTCGTGCACTCGCTGATGCGGTACTTCTTCAAGATCCTCGCGCGCTCGCTGCGCTCGATGCGCGTGATCTCGTCCTTGACCCGCGAGCGCGTCGAGTGGTTCGTCGATAGCTCGGCCATGTTCCTCACGTACAAGCTCTACAACTTGCTGCTCTGCATCATCCTCTTCCTCATGCTCAAGTTCCGCGGTGCGCCGACGTTCATGGTGCGCGCGGACCCGTACAAGGTCGGCATGTACGGCGGCATGCCCATCATCGCTCCGTTCTGGAAGAGCGAGATCGTCTGCGACTTGCTCACGCTGCTTGCGATGCTCGCGGGCTGCGGCCAAGTGATCGGTGCGGTCTTGTTGTGCACCAAGTACCGCCACGTCGCCAACAACGGCATGATGCGCTTTCTGCAGAAGCGCTACATGATCTCGGGCTGGGACGGTCTGATGGCCGCGCAAATGCTTGGACTCGAGCCCTCCGACCCGGATCTCATGGCGAGCGGCAAGCCGCGCACGAAAGTGGACGTCGGCTCGCTGTTGCAGCTGCTCTACCTGTCCGGGCCGAGCGGGTTCGTCCAGTTGGCTGGTGACTACATCTTCATTGGAAGCGGCTTCTCGCAGGACCCTGTGCGGTTCCACTATCCTGTGCAGCGCGCTCTCTCGATGGGACTCATCCGCGACGCGCGCACGTCTGCTGCGAGCTACAAGGGCTCGGCGTACGTCGCCGATGGCGTCGGTGAGAGCAACGCGTCAATGCTCGGACGCACGATCGCAGCGTCCACGCGACACGGATCCCAGCCAACAATGGTCCTTTCAAGCGTGAATGAGGACGCTCACGAGTCCAGCACGGCCGGCGAGAAGGCCAAGCCACGCGTGTCGGTCAACAGGACGAGCATTTTCGAGCGTAACCTGCGACTCATCTCGGACGGCTACTTGGGCAAGGTGCTGCTCGTGGACGAGAAGGATCCGGGTTCGCTCGTGACGAACAAGGAGACGGGCCTGCGCGAGTTCGTGGTGAACGACTCGATGTCGACCATGTCGATCCTCGACATCAAGTGGCTCCTTGGCAACGAGAAGAAGCTGCGGTTGGCCTGAGATGTACTGTCTAGGATTCTACGCTTCTGATTGGTCAATGAAGGGGTCCAAACAAACCAACCGAGTCATCTGATTGGCTACTGTACTAGATGAGATCCAGGACCTAACGACTGAGAGTCTCTTCTCAGAGTGCAATGACCAGCGAGGTTTTCGAACAGCCTTTCGTCGACGAACCCACACGCACGGAGACACGCAGCGACCCAAGCGTCAACACTCACACCCGCGTGGGTACTCTACCGCGGTGGGTCACAACTGTGGGATGGGGTGGAGGGTGCGCTGTTGACAGCATCATGGATCCCCCGATCCGTTCTGCGCCCACACCATGCTCACAGGATCCACCCACGTTGCGTAGAACAGCACCCTAGGATGCCAATGATGCGGAGGAGACAGAAGCCCAGCAAGTGAATCCTGGCCTGTCCACCGCGCGAGGAGGATCCGGATGTAGCGCGCCCCTCCCTTCGTGAAGTTGAAGGCTTCCGCGCGATGCGTTCGCATGGGATCGCCGGCCGCCCAACAGTTCCGGCGGCGCGGCGGTTGCGCGTCTCTGTCGCCGCCGGCAGCGAGTTGCGCAAGCAAAACATTCAAGGTGTTCGACTCACGCGGCGCGCTATCATAGTCACCCGCACGATGGTCAACTACAGGTACCGTACTGGCGAGGGCAAAAGATCAGTGTCAACAGAGATGCGTGCAGCATGCTGCAGTGACTCCACGCACGCTCTCACGGCTCTAGACAAGTTGATACTACGAGTAGGTGAAGGGACAGTTCTTGTAGTTATCTTCATGGGGGGCTGTTCAATTTCGCAGTGGCGTCGGTCGCTTGCGAGTGTCATAAATACAGCGCGGCGGCGCGACCGCCTTCCGCGCCGTCGACGGACGACGGTCTCACTTGAGTCTTCGCTTTTCTTCGTTTATTGCGGACCGGCGCGCGTGCGGAACTTGACGACCGCGCCGATGAGCACGATCGCGAGCGCGCCGACGACCAGCGGGCCTGTGAACGACGACGTCGACGGGCTCTCGACCTTGGCCTCGTGGGACTCACTCGTGGTGGACGTGCTGCCGGCGGCCTCGCCGTGGGCGGCGCTACCTTCGCCCGTCGAGAGCGCTCGCAGCGACTGCGCGTGCGCGCTCAGCGCCATGCTGAGCAGCGACACGGCCAGCATCAACAGCAGCGACGAGAGCGGCCGGGACGACATGTCTTGGTCTCACTTGGTCTCACTTGTGGCTCCTGGGGAACGTGGAAAATGAGAGGCGGCAGGCCGGAGCTGGGGGACGACGGTGGGTGAGTTGCTCTCGCCCTCCTGTCCGTGTCTCCGCTCTGCTGACGCGACGGACGATGGGCGCCGTGGCTTCCTCTTCCGTCCATGGACCGGCCGTAGGCACCGAGAGAGCGAGTTACAGTCAGTTGGGGACGGGCGGGACGGCGCTGCAGTGTGGGGGAATATCCGGATATTTTGGCTAATTAGGATTTATTGGACAGGACGGACCGTTTTAGTCGAGCCAACACGGTTTACGCGAGAAGTGCTTCATGTCCCAAATCGTGGGCTAATCGTCTGAGTCAGTTTTTCAGCTGCCCTGAGCCTGCACCAGTTGACAGTCCTCGTTTAGGGCTAGGTTCATTCTAAGATTAGCCTGGCTTAGTATGTATGTGATGTGGCCCACGCCATCATGTACGGTACGTACACCTCGCTCCTCCGCGTGGGAGCGGCAGGAAGATGAGCGGGCGTCTCACTCTCTCGTGACCACATACGCAGCTGGAGCTTCTTTCCGCCGACAGCCCTCGCGCCAGAGATCGCTGATCCAGCTGGCCGGCGAACTGGCGAGCGCTGCCGCGGTGAACACGTACGATCGCATCGGGTCGCGCGGAGGAATCAGAGCCCCCCGGTGGGTCACCGCCCAAGTGAGACCCTCCCCTCCGTATGGGCGCGGCAGGCGCGACCTGAGCGCAGCTGCCTCTTGACTGCGTTGAGCGCCGCCATCACGCGCTACCTAAGTGTGGTTCAGTTTCTTATTAGTCCCGGAGCTGATCGCCCGCCGAACCAAACGCCACGGTCTCACCTGCCATGGCGTCGGTCGCACTGGGTGCCCATCCGGCGATGGCGCGGTCGCTGGAATCCAGTCATGCTACAAACGCGACCACGGCGGCGTCGGCCGCGCCGCTCACGCCGTTCGGCAGCGCGGCGCTGCTGGACGACACGCTGCTGAACGTGCTGGGCTTCCTCATCGTGCTCGTGGCCGCGCACCCGCTCGGAATGCTCTTCCCGCGGTTCCTCAAGCTGCCGCTGATCACGGGCTACTTGCTCGTGGGCATCCTCACGGGCCCGTTTGTCGCCAACCTGCTCACGACCACGGGCGTGCAGCTACTCGCGTCCAGCATCAACGCCATGGCGCTGTCGTTCATCTCGTTCCAGGCCGGCCAGGAGATTTATTTGCCGGAGCTCAAGCCGCAGATCAAGGGCATCCTCCAGCTGCTCGTGGTGCTCTACGGCACGGCCATGGCGCTGCTCACGGCCGTGCTCACGCTCGGCGCTGGGCCGTTCTTCTACGGCTCGTTCGACACGGCCTGCAAGCTCGCGATCGCGCTGCTCTTCGGCTCGATCGCCGTGCTCGGCTCGCCCGCGACCGTCATGGCCATCAAGATCGAGCTCAACAGCGTCGGCCCGTTCACGAACCTCATGCTGGGCGCGACCATGACCGCCGAATTCGTCGTGCTCATCTCGTTCTCGGTCGCACGCGTCATCTCGTCCGTGTACTGCGCCAAGCTCGACATCTCGCTCGGGAACCTGCTCTTCACCATGGGCATCGTGTTCTCCAACATCCTCGTCGGCGCTCTTATCGGCGTACTCATCCTCGCGATCTTCTCGATCCCCGGCGGCGGCCACGCCCACACCCACGGTCACGGCCACCAAGTGCCGCACAACCACGTGGACGAGCACGGCGATGTGGTGGTGATTATGCAAGACGCGCCCGGCACGACCCGCGGCGACCACACGCCGCCATCGGGTCTCATGGGCTGGTTCGGCTCGCTCTACTTCAAGGGCTTTCTGTGGCTCTTCATGGGCTACATCTTCTACATCTCGACGACCGCAATCTCCGAGGCCACGATCGCGGCGTATGGCCACGTCTGGGACGTCAAGTTTGAGCCGCTGCTCGTGCTCATGGTCGGCTCATGCCTCGCAGGCCATCACAGCACGATCCGCCACGACATGCACGTGATCCTCGATGCCTCAGCGCCGTTTGTGTTCCTGCCGTTCTTCGTCATGACGGGCGCTGCACTCAAGCTCAACCAGGTTGCAAACGCGATCCCACTGATGTCACTCTTCGTGAGTCTGCGGTACCTCGCGATCTTCCTCGCGTGCTACGGCGCCGGTCGCTTCGTGCTCAAGCTACCGCCGCACCAGTACAACAACCTCTGGCTCACGATGACGCCGCAGGCCGGCGTCGCGCTCGGCCTTGCGAACGAGATCAAGAGCCTCAGCAAAGACCCGTGGGCCTCCGAGTTCGCGGCCACGATCGTCGCGGCCGTGGTTGTGAACCAGATCGTCGGGCCTGTGCTCTGCGCGATGGGGCTCAACCGCGCTGGCGAGAGCCAGGTCGCCGGGGGCGCCAACAAGAAACATGACAACGCCACGCCGGGTGGCACCCACGAATTCACTGATCTCGAGTCGGCCGGCGCGCACGGCGGCACTGCCGCACCGGCCACAGGCCGAGCCGCTACTGGAGCCGGCTGGGGATCGAGCGAGCCGCTCACGACCATTCGCCGCGCGGTCGTGGTCGGCGACGACGATGCCGCGTTCGAGTTGGCGCTGCAGCTCGTGCTCCACGGCGCCGATGTCGCGCTACCGCTACTGGACGAAGAGAAGGCCGCACAATGGGACGCCATGCAGGACCACATTCGGACGGCTTACCTGCGCGGCGGCGACCCGGCGCGCGCGTCCGCGTTCACGGAGTTCAAGATGGAGTCGTCGAACCGCAAGGACGGCAGCAAGGAGCAAGGAGAGGACGCGGCGGTGCGCACGCGCACGGCGATGAGCGACCGCCAGACCGACGTCGTACTGTTCACGGGCGATGACCAGCGCGCGCTCGACCACGTGCGCATGCTCCACACGATGGGTGGCCGCAAGCCTCGGCTCGTCGCGGTGCTCGAGACCGCAGCGCTGCTTGAACCGCTGCGGAACCGCGGCGTCGTGTGCGTTCAGGCGTCGGTCACGCTGTCGAATCTGGGGCTGCGGCTCGCGCTGATGGACACGTCGCTCGCAGTCAATGTGGCCTCCACCGAGGCCGCCACGAGCGGCGAGAAACCCTGGCACCAAGGAGGGCTCCGTGTGCCCGTGGCTGGCGCGAGCCACGCCGAGCTACAGCGCGTGCTGCTCCACCGGCGCCGTGTGCTACAGCGCAACCTCCAGACCACGCGGCAAATCCACGGCATGCTAGACCATGCAAGCGGACCGGCGATCGGCGTCGCGCCGCAGCGCGTGTCGATGTTTGGCCGCTCGTCGGTCGTCGAGTTCCTGGGCACAGGCCGCGGGAACCGGCCGTCGCGCGCCGGCCAGCAGGGCAACTTCTTCGTGTCGAACGAGGTATTCGTTATGGGCGGCGGCGCGAACGGCGAGGGCGCGTTCGAGGACGGCCCGCTTGACGACGACGACGACATGGTGCTCATGAACTCGACGCGCTCGGCCCGCGGCGCGTACGCGGCCGGCAACGCCTCCCCGGCCCCCACCGCCGAGCGCGTGCGGCGCGCGCGGCTGCTGGATAAGATGCTGCGCAAGGACGAAATCAAGCTCGGACGCGGCAACAACCGCCGGTGACGGCTTCTTGGAGGGGATGGGTAGACAAGTGCGCGTGGTGTGGGTGTGTTAATGTGGAGAGGGAGCCCCGTCAGAAGAGGACAAAAGAATGATGAACGAGAGGTGACTATACCGGTTGATAAATAAATGTCGGACACGACTAGCTGCATTTAGCGTGCTTGTGCGGGCAAGCCATTTTGCGAGTCCTGTGTGGCGTGGCCGGTGTGATCTCGTCAGAGATCTCACCAATAGATGCCACCATGAACGAAGGCTACGAATTCGGCTCAACAAAGCAGTCTATTTCAATGAGGAGAGTGCGGGTTTGTACGGCGGCGGCGTGCCACAAACACCGCAGCGCCGACGCAGCCGATGCCGATGGCGCCGAGCGCGACGGGGCCCAGGTTAGTGGACGGACCCGGTCCATGAGCTGCGGCGGAGGAGCCGCCGCGCAACGCCGGCTGCGGCACCGACATGGCCACCTCCTCCATGTTGTTCCTGGGGGCGTCGGTGCTCGGCGACGGCGGCGCGAGCGTGGGAGCCGTCGTCGTCGGCGCTGGGGTTTCCAGCGGCTCCCACACGAACGACGCGGACGAGAACGCTGCCGTTGGCTCGGTCTCGGACGCGAACGTGAAGGACGCGTTCTCAATCGGCACGTCGGTGTCCACAGCCGGCGGAGTGGACGGGGCGTCGGGTACCTCTTCAAGGTGCCGCCGGAGCGTGGAGGTGGCGGCGCCACTGGCCGCGCGCACTTGGAGCAGCAGCAGCGCCAGCAGCAAACAGGATGCCGCCACGGCTCGCGTCGGCGCCGTGCTTCGCTTCGTTAGGTTACGGCAGCGCATCGTGGGCGTTCCGGAGTGCCGTTTGGAGCGCTGTTTGGGGGATCGATGGACGATATTGGAATGAAGAGCAGCGCGAGCTCTCGCCGACGAGAGGAGCAAAAGCGCGTCGCTGAGAAGAGACCAATCGGTCATCAGGTCGCGCCCCAAGGGCCACTCGCGTGGCGTGTGGGGGCTTGGCAGCCATCTCTCGATGATTTGTTGTTGGCGCCAGCCAACGAGGACGACCGATGGGCTGCCAGCTGCGGCACCGCAGTAGAAAAGAGTTGGAGACAGAGGGGCTGTGGAACGGATCGAACCGATCCTCTAGTCGTGCGTGTAGCCGTCCATCGCGAAGCAGGTGGTCGCTCTTGCCGTGCGTCCACCACGAGATCGGCAAGGTGAGGGAATGGGCGCGAAATGGGGCTTATCGGGTTGATAATCACAGTTTGAAGGTAATAAGTACTTGGACATGTAAAGAACCAAACGATGCGACAATGCGTCTCAAGTTAGTGGTGATCGTCGCCGTTGCCGGCGCGGTCACGTTTGCGCTTGGCGACGCCCGCGGCGATGCCGACGCAGACGATCGCCATGGCACCGATGACCACGAAGCCCATCATCGGCGTCTTGTGGTGCGCCGCCGCGGTCGCCGTGGACGCTGTCGTCGTGGTGTTGGACGCGGGCTTGTGGTCTACGTTCTCTAGGGGCTCCACCTTCATCGACTGCGTTCCATGGCCAGAGCCTGCGGCCGGGGGCGAAGAAGTCGTCGACGGGGGCGTGGTCGCTATTGCTGCAGTCCCATTCGGTGCCGTGTCGTTACCATCCAGGACGTGCCACGTATCGCCGGCCTCGTCCGTGAACACGTGCGACGCGTTCGAGATGTCTCTGGGCGCCACGGTCGGCCCGGCGGTCGTGTCCACCGTCGCGAGCGTGTCTTGGAGGGAGTCGCTCTCGCTCTCGCGCCGAAGTACGCGGGACGCGTCGGCACCGGCGCCAGCCAGCGCGACGACGCACACACAGAAGACGGCGACGGCGAGCCGAGCGGCGCGCGCGACCGTTCGCGCCGTCGCCCTGCAGGTATGCCGCTTGGAGGAGACCATGATTGTCCGTATAAGATGCCTTTGACCGCTTTCTCCTCCCTGCTGGACTGAAGAAGAGAAAGTGAGGTGTGCGACCAGACGGATCGACGACCGATCCCGCGTAGAGGGCTGTCCGTGCTCCGCACCCGAGGCGTGTGGAGAGCGTCGGCTCGTTCTTTCCAGTGTTGAGGAGGCGACCACGCAAGCAGAAGGAAGAGTGGTGATCGCTGAACCGGCTGGACCTCGGGCTCCGTGACGTTACCGGTCTGAGACTCTGCTTCTCTCTGCCGAAGGAAACTGAACCGCGCTTCAGCGGCGCTGAATCAGCGCAGCATCCCCGCGCCTCGGCCTGATCCTGGATGGCGAGCTCCTGGCAACAGGTGGGCGACTTGCGGGAAAGAGCCGGAGTCGCCGGTCTCCATTGGGTGAATTCTGTACAGTACCGGAGACTGTAGCCATATCGAAACCATAGGAATGTTACAGTTCGACTGATTCTATATGGGTACACTCACCGTGGGTCCATTTCACTCGAAGACTTTGGCCACGATATTAGTAAAGATTGTCGCATGCTGAAAGCCATGCATTCTCCCAATGTGTGGCACGATGAGTAGCGCAATCTATGGAGCTTGCTGGCGAGTACGCTTCAATAACTGTCCTGAAAGACCTGCAATTTCGTGTGGTCGTTCACCTCGACGGGAGTGGAAGAACTGGAGAGTTGCCATCATCCCAGGAAAACACCCTCGTCGGACACGGATCTCAATGCTCCTGGTCGGGATACTTTTATATGCTTTGCAGGGCCATGACAAGGCCCTCTAGAGTCGGTAGAATCCACGGATACGGATGCTAACTCAAACACTTGATGTGGAATAGAAGGCGTCACGGCGCGATATCCACGGGGATCCAGCGCTCTGTCATGATTCTGTGATCACAAATGATGTCTCTAGCTTCAACCAAGTCCAGCTCGTGCCTGACGTGCTTGAAGTCCTCGTACACTCTTCAGTTGACGCCCTTTTGGGCGGTCCTACTGATACCCATGCCCATCGGAAAGGCTCATTGAGTTCCCGTCATGGTTTGACTCGCTCGTGAGGCGATACAGACTCGCGTGAGTGGTCTCAGCGCCACATGGACTCACCGTCACGCTATAGTAGCTCACACACGACCGCACGCATCATCTTTGTTGCGCATCGAGACCTCAAGTACGCTCTCTCAGTGGTACTACATTCGTTGAGTGGGCACAACTTCCATGGAATTCACCTAGACAGGACACCAGGTCGTCTCAAAGTTCGCGCTCGTCAAGTGAAAAGACACCCAGCCCACACAGCTCCAGCCGCCAGCAGCTTTCTCTTCCACCGGATCAAGGGAGCTCAGGTTGAGATCGCGTACACGAACGATAGGGCCGTCCGCACTGTCCAGGCCGGAGGCAGCGCCATGGCCTGCCCAAATAGCGGCGACTGTGGACCGACCTGCGGTCCTCCTCGGGTCAATTGACCCTCTGGATTCCACACGGCGTGAAGCGCGCGCCGACTTATTCTCCTCGCTTGTTCGTCGCCGTCTTCAGCCTAAGTTTCACCCGTTTCCCACCAATGATCTGGATCCTGCTCTGTCTCCAGCACCGACCCTGTGAAGATTCGGACGACCGAGTGCTGCAGCTTCCCAGTCTTTGTGCCATTTGGGAGCAAACGGTTCTTGAAACTCGGATCACCATCCTCGCGTGACGAAATGGACTTCATGACACTGAGCGTGCTGGTCCGAACCTGAAGCGAGCGCGGCGCACGACGGAGCCGTCCAACGGGTCCTTGACGTCTTCGGACATCGTCGTTCATCCTCCGCAAAAGCGGATCGCAATGACGTCGAGCTCGCTGACGACATTGTCGACGCGCTCGGCTGGAAACCCTCGTCTCGACGGACTCCCCGAGAACGACGAAGCACCCGGCCAGCCACTTCTGAGACGATCACTGCCTCGGCGGGTCCTACGTGGCCCTTGATATTAGTGTACGGTACATTGATTGCGCTCAATACACTCGATTCAACACACAGTTTTACCGTGCCCACGTCTCAGCGTTCGAGGACTCGACGACAACGACGGAGTTCCCTTCGACGCCTCATGCAATCGATCCAGGGATGGCCCTTCATACTATTACACAAAGAAATCCCTCAGCCTTTTGTCAGCCCCTGGACACTGGTGATCGAGTCTCGTGTTGACGGCACCTGCATGCCTGCGAGTCGGCGTGCCTGTCGGCGCGTGTAGCCATCACCGTGTCAGTGTCCACCTTTTGCGTGTTCGGTATTTTTTTCTTCTTTCATTGTTCGAGGGAGCCTTATTTTTCGATGCAGTCTGTCCACAGTGGAAGCGCAGAGCAGCCTCGACCTCGACACTCAAAGCGACATACCGTTGCCGACAACGCCATCTCACGCTCGTTTTGTTTCCTTTGAGCAGCTGAAGCGCTTTGCTTGACGGCCAACGGGATCCTCCGGTCTATTCCGATGCCCCGCCGTCCTGTCAAAACAACCAGCACGGGCGAAAACAATACCCGACCGCTACGCGCGCACACGAGGTCAAGGAGCGTACTCTTCCGTCGCGCGTAGCTTCAGCTGCCACGCAGTAGCCTGCGGCGTCCAGTACAGTCGTCGCTCGTTCGCGAACTTGCGAAACCTGGCGCGTAATAGCACACTGAGCAGCACTTAGTCATATCCTTCGTTGCGTTACGTCGGGCCCTCCGTGCTCATGTACCTGGGACTTGCTGGAAGAAAGCGTACGAGTGCAGCTCTCTCGCTCGCTCAAGGTGTGTGACGGACAAGTCTCTGCCGCTAGAGAGCTCGTGACGCGACACGGTGGCGAGAGAGCGGCCGGGAGACCTGCGCGTCGACGTAGATGACGAATTCCTTGCGCGTGCAGGTCTCCTGTATCATGGAGTAGCAGCGCAGAGGACGCCAGGAGCCCACTCACGGTCTCTTGAGCTTGAGAGGACTGAGGCCTTTGATGTCGGGGGCATGCTGAGACGCACTTGGGGCGCCATAGGCTCGCACGCGCACGCGATAATCCGCTGTTCGGGCGCTTCGGATTGTCCAGCCACACAGGGCCCTGGCCCGATTTTATCCAACCGAAGCGTGCATTGGCCAAAACATGTTTAGGATATATTTCCACATTTAGCCTCTAGAAAAATACGGCTGACTGGCGAATATTCCCGTTGCAACTCGTCCCCAGGGGCCAAGGTGATAACTTGGTGTTGACGAAGACTCTTCCGCGCACGCGCGCGGAGCCGAAAAACATCGAACGCGGTGGACGCTTTGGACCTTCTACCAGGAAAGGAAAAAGGCCGGTGGCGGCGCTGGAATGTACGTACTGGATGGAATGAGCCCTCGGCTCCGCTCTCGTCTCGTGGTTGGTGCCCTGCTTTCAGTGATCTGAGGTCTGTGTACTGAGGTAAAATAGATAACTCGATAGTCCACGCGCACGAGGAAGACGGTCATATCAGAGGTACGCTGCCGCAGACTTCCACCGTGTTCCCAACCGCGATGTGGGGGCCGCGGGTATCACACCCAAAATTTATTTCTGGAACGTGCTGGAGGAATCCGCGTAAACTACAAAACATCGAATCTTTGTCCCAAAAATACGTTGTCGCGGTTTCATTCTTCGCCTCAAGAGTCCGGGATCAGCCCTATTGTTTTTTCAGCGCCGTAATTTACGGTGCCAAAACGGGAAAATTACGATATAAACGTAGATTAAGCGCCTCTAATCCTGATTGGGTTGTCCGTGTGTCCGTATCTGCCTGGAATAACTGGCGTTGAAGGAAAAAACACACAAAAAAAACAAGGCGCTGGCTGTCCTTTCGGGCGCGAACAACACGCGCCGAGCGTTGCGACAGCGGCGCCGTCCCCGCCCTTTTTCCTTTTCTTGGGGGGCGCTCGACGCTCCTCCTCCGCCTCGGTCTCCGTTCCCGCTCGGCCGCCCGCGGTGGTTCCTCTTGACGGCGTTCGGCTTGTGAGACCTTGCGCCACTTTCGGAAACTCCGGCGCCGAGGGGATCTCTCGCCAGCCGCGAACAAGTCAACAGCGATGGCGCGGCGCGCAGACGCAGCACCGCCGCCGGCGTCGCGCGTGGCGTTCGCCTGTGGCTTCGCGCGGCGGAACTGCCCGCACGAGGTCATGTTCCAGGACGCCTACCAGCGGTGCGCATGTGGTTGCTTTTTCTCATGTCGTTTTCGTCTGGCTCACGATGGGAAACTGCCCACAGCACGAACCGCACGCGGGGCACCAAGGTACGGACGCCATAACTTGCTCGTGTCGCGCGTAGCGCGGTTGTCCCCCCCCCTCTCGCTTTCGCGCTTGAGCTCTCCCCATCCACTCACATGTTCTCTCTATACGTCAATTCGTGCTCTCTTCCTTTTTCTTCGTGGATGGTTCCGGCTGCAGATCCTCCGGTACGGTCTCTTCTTTCGCAGGAATGCATTCGGTCCCCTCTAGCAGTCGTGGTCGTTCGCTGCACGCTCGCTGGATCGTCCAACCACACGCTTCACGGGGGATATCGAGCAAAGAGCATCTTCTGACGATACGTGTCTGTCTTTCTTTGCCTGTGTGTGTGGTCTTCAGATGCTTTCCGCACTGCTGTCCGCGCCACGTTGATCGCAGCTACTGCGGCAGCTCCGTGTACTTGCAAGTGGACCTCGCGAGCGGCGACCTCGGCGCCGTGGATGACGCCGCGCACTGCGTGTTCGCGCACTTCCACCCCAAGGCCACGCCCGGTCTTGCGCTCGGCCAGCGCATCGCGCGTGCTGTGTTCCGCGAGAACCAGCAGACC
Source organism: Pythium rhizo-oryzae (assembly GCA_027475725.1). Classification (NCBI taxonomy): domain Eukaryota; phylum Oomycota; class Peronosporomycetes; order Pythiales; family Pythiaceae; genus Pythium; species Pythium rhizo-oryzae. Next base: position 18,896 of record JAMFLL010000472.1, read on the forward strand.
GATACGAACGCCACGGGCGAGTGGATCGGCGCGCGGCTCGTGGCCTCGGCCGACCGCGTACGTGTGGTCCTGTTTTCCGTGGCAAGCGAGCGAGAGAGCCTCATAGTGTGGACGTTGTTTTGTATGTTCTTGTTGATTCTTCGATTTGGAATTAGACGACGTGGATGTTTGAGGTGAACCCGAGCGGCCGCTGGTACTACCAGTGGGAAAGCGGCGCCACCAAGGCGCAGCGCGCCACGGAGCACGTGTTCGAGGCGTACGTGCTGGTCCTGGACGCCGCCTTCGAGCGCTGCGAGGTCGTGGCCAAGGCCGTGTCCCGTGATTTCAAGATGATCTCGTTCCGACGCGCGCCCTCGGATCCAAAACCCAGCACACCCGAGGTCTCGACAGCCGAGGCCGGATCACTCGCCGCTTTCGGCGACCGAGAAGACTGGGAGAGCAAACCCACCGGTTCGGAGGAACAAGTCATCGCTCCCGCCGCCTCGGCCTCGCGCTGGATGCAGCGCGATTCGCTCGACTCGATCGCGTCCTGCGACGCTGAAACGCCCGTGCGCATCCAAGTGCTCAGGGAAAGGGACAGCGAGTCGCGCACGTCGTCTCCGCTCGTCGATTTGAGCCGCATGCGGTTGTCGCGCGCGTCGTTATCGTCTCTCCCGACACCGCCGTCTCCTACCTCCGCGCCCACGACTCCCGCACCGCCACAGTCACTATCATTTGCCGCCAGAGAAGCGACTTGGGGCGAGCCACGCGACGAGCCGGCGCCGCTGTCGCTGCTGCCGCCGCCGCAGATCGTGCGCATCTCCCAGCAACTCGTTGCCCTCGTGGACTTTGTGCTCGCGCTGCCGTGCGCGGCGCTCGAGCTTGTCGCGCCCGAGATCCGTCGTGGCGTGTTGCGTCCGTTCGGCGCTGCGAGCGATTCGCGAACAAGTCGGGCTGCTCTAGCTGGACTGATCGGTCTGTCTAGCGTTGACGCTAGTGCACAATCTCCCGCGTCTCCGTTCCCCCCGGAGATCACGGGCGTCGTGCTGCGGCTCGCGCTGTGGCTTTTGTTTGATCGCGAGTTCACGCACGCGCAGGAAGCGTACCTCGAACGCGCCTCCGCAGGGCTATTGGATAAAGTGGCGCTCTACGAGTCATATTATGCTTGGCTAGAACGCTTGCAGCAGCACATCGACATGTATTTAGCAGCGACGCAAGTCGGTTTGACGCTTAACACACTCGCGACGGACGCCCACGGGTGGCTCCTCGCGAGGGGCTCACCTTCTGTAGCAGGGAATGCTGAAGCTTCCTCGGGGACAGGTTGCTGTGGGCTCGAGTCGTTTGTCGCGCAGGCGCGCGAGGTGTTCCTCGCGGGCGACGACTTGCGGCCACACGGACGGCGACGTGGCTCTGCTCCAGATCAACACGAAGACGAGGCAACCGGACCGGATCACCACTCTTTACCATTTTTTTCGGCCGTTTGGGTCGTGGGCGTCGACAGCATTCGTTGGCGGGCCGTAGCTGCCGCGCCAGACAGAGACGATTTGTCCCGACCCAGTTCTTCGTCTGCTCCGTCGGCGTTCAGCATCATGTGGGCATGGCGGCAAGCGCTGGGACTCGAACTTCAAGTCAACGACGGTGAGACCACGTCGGCACCGGCGACGCTGACCGTGAGTTCGCTCTGGAATCCCTCGCGACGGCCCGAAGCGAGCACCGACGGCGCGACAGCTGTGCGCGGCTCGCGGCTCGTACTAGACGGCAAGCCGCGCTGGCTCCGCGTGTACCCGTCGGGCGAATCCACGAGTAGCGTCGCGATCGGTTCTCAACGGATCGGACATTACGTCGCCTCGTTCCGCCACGAGACCCGCGAGCTCTTGGTGAACTTGTACTCGTGGCCAACCACACCGTCGCGGGACGCGTGCTGCTTCTGCTCGCGCTGGTGTCTCCGTCTCGACTCTGGGGATGGCACCCTCCACGTTCGCGTCGCGGTCGAGCGCGGGCGCATAGCGCGCGGCGTCGACCCCGCTGCGCTGGACGAGAAGCCACTGACGCACAAGCTGCAGGCTGTGGACGACTGGGCCACGACCGCGTCTCTGCAGTACACGTACCAACGTCGCTAGAGAATTGAATAATCAATCCCACGCCTAGAATCACGCACACGCCTTGACCTCCCCCACCGATCCCGTTTAGCCCAAAGAGACACACGCAAAAGAGCTCTTTGGTCTCACCTCTCTGACGTCTCCGCTTACTTTGCGTCCATCGCCGCCATGTCTCCGCGCGCTCCGCTCCGTCGCGCGACCGTCGACAGGTTGCCACGGATATCCTCACTCGCTTGACCAACGCAACGCGCGACGCGTCGGTGGAACAGGATACAACGTGTACAAAACACGGAGAGAGCCAGCTGCGTCGCACAGAACCCGAAGCTGATGGAATTCGGACCGCCTGAAGCGCCGTGGACCAGCCACCGGGCAGCTGCCGGCACGCGCCCCCGCTGGTTGTCCATCCCGCTGAAACAGCAACACCGAAGTCGCTGGGCTTCGCCCGTCGGACCTCTGTAAGTTCATGACCTCGTCAACACGATGCATGAATCAACGACGGCAAACCACGAACTGGCTTCGATCGGCCCTCCGGGTCTCAGATAAGTACGAGTGACCACCCACACACCGCCCGTGGGTGTGTTGCTGGGACGGGGGCAATGAAGAGCGGTTCGAACACACACACGGTTTGGGGGTGTTGGTGCGCGCTGCGCTTCCGTCCCGCGTGGTCGAGCCTCGCCCGCTCTCGCGGACTTGACTCGGCCGCATCGTGATCCCCTCTTCTTACCACACGCAACGAGCAGTGCGTTGACTCGCGTGTGCGTCAATGCTCTTGCGAAGCCCCGGCACGCGCTGGTCGGATGTTTCGTCACGATACACAAGTGAGCGTGGCGGGAACGAAGGCCCAAAAACTCATCTTCGCGGAGGGGCATCGATCTCTCCAGGTCGCGCCGCGTGTGTGGAACCGGCACAGGCACAGAGCATCGGCTGGGCTCGCATCTACGCCCGTACGCTGGCAAGACGTGCAGGGCTGTGCGGCGAGGTGATCCAGACGGATCGCTACACTCGCTGTGCGGCTGAAGGTACGAAGGAGACCAAGGAAGATCTGCCGCGGTGATTTTAAAGCAAGATATCCGTTCGAGCTCTATCTCTCGTTGTCAAGAGCATCTCAAGTGTCAAATCTGGCCACGACCCTGCATCATCCCGCAGTGTGTTCGCTTTCTTCTTTGTCAAGCGCAGTGTGATCGCTTTCTTCTCGTGGCAAGACGTAGTCTCAGTTTGAGGACCAAAACATGGAGCGCGGGAATGCCTGCGAGAACTCAACCAGTCGATTTTTTGTCAAGCCACATGCGGGGCATCTCGTTCGACCCGCGATCGTCGGCGTGAAAGAGAATGCTGAGCGTGAGTCTCCCCACGTGTTCCACCGACATCACTCCATTTATTCAGATGGGAGCTCGTTGAGCAGGATCCGGAGACGCTGGTGAGACTTGATTGATCGGAGGTCGCCTGCCTGCCTCACAGTTGAGTCCACAGCCGCGTGCTCTACGAAGTCAAGGCCACGAAAGAACACGAAGCGCACGAAACAGACCGACCCGGTGATCCGCGGTGCTGACGCTGTTGAGGATACTCTTGCCGTTGTGTGGTTGCAAAATCGTCCATGTAATGGCGGACACTGGACGACTTTTCCCATCCACATCATTATCCGAGTTTCAATGATGCCACGAGCGGGCACGGATACAATACTCAAGATGAAGGGCTCATGCATCACGGCAGACGGCCGATCCAGCTCTGGATTGCAGCCACAGTTCGAGTCGCCGTCTGCCGAGCGTGAGACCCTCAAGAGCGAGTGCGGACGGATCCTCACAAGCAGCAGCATCCGACTTGGACACGCAGCCGCCACTATGGCAGGCAAACCATCAGTAGCAGCAGCCCCACTGGCATCTATCCCCACGGGCTGCCCCCATTCTGTCTGAACCACAACACTTGATGATGATTACGGCTGTCAAGACAATGAGCTCCGACTTGTGGGAGCATCTCGGCTCACCAACTTCATTTGACGGCGCCTGGCTCCGGTGCAACTCAAAACTCAACACAACGACCCGATAGACGAGGCACGTCTGCTCTTTCTATTCTGCGCGAGCCGTGGTTTGATTTGAATGCACTTGACTTTTCCCCAAGTATCGGTCGAAGTGGGGCGTGCGTGTCAGTCATTTATCCGCACCGAAGCCGACTCGATCACATTAGTCTCGTTACGCGAGATCCGGCGTCGCGTGTCCCACCCATCGGGCCACACAGTGCGTCTTCAACGCTAGGACAGCCTCAACAACTTCTCAATCGTGTCTTCCGGCTTGACGCAACGGCGGAGGGTGAAGACGAGTAAACGGTTCGCGGCATTGAAGTAGGCGACGCAAGTGGAGGGGCAGTAGCCCAGGACTTACCGTTTTGCTGTCCGTGCTTTAGAGACAGTGTGAAGCACTGGCATGTCGGGAAGGAGAACAATCAATTCTAACGCAGCTCTGCCTTTGTTTCTACTGTGCTTCGTGCTGCTTCAGTCGGTGCCATCGCCAACTCACGAGCATCGACAGCACTCGAGTTCTTCTCATTGAGTCTCAGTTAAGCATCGTGAACAATTGTTTTGGATCCGTTGTCGCTCGACTCATAATCGTCAAGGGGAAAAGATCCAACGTCGCGTTGAACTCGGTTCACGGAGCGACGATCGCGATCAAGTTGCTGGGGAGTAGCTGAATGAAACGAAGTGTTTACACGACCGAGCGCGAGTTTCGTCGAGTCGGTCAAAGCCAAACAGGTGCGTCTCCACGATCCATTTACCACGCCAGGCAGGATATGAACCTCCTTGCTCGCGGAACACTACCCGGTTGGGGGGGGGGGGGGGGGGGGGGGTCAATGATTTCCATTTTGGTGGACTTCTCTAATTGCTACTCTACGCTATCAAATAATTTAGACGAGCTGGAGGGCAGAGAGCACAACTTGAAGTTCGGTATGAAGCTCAGGGTCGTCGTCGGCCGTGTCCTGTAGACTCGTGCGGCCGTGTGCTCGTAGAAGAGCAGTTGTGCGCGCGTGGAGCGCGTGGGTCCGAGGACACTACCCGTTTGGAATGACAACGAAGTGTCTGTCTGCATGTTGCTGCGTGCTGTGTAGTTGACCGGCATGACGAGGCACATCAGACTGCTGAGGTATCGCTTTGTCGCTTCCTGACCCCCACGGGATACGATCGCGTCGGCTACGACCAAAATTTGGGGGACAGCGTGGCACCAACGGCAGAATGTACGTGGCCAAACAACCACCCCACCCATTTCTACCATTCAAGGACAAACAGACTTGCCAGCTTCTCATCTTGCATATCAAGGCTGCTGTGGATAGGTTCATCAACACATCAAGACGCTAAACTATCCCGGAATGTACGACGTCGAGACCTTCGGGTGATTCTAGCGACTTCCTGGGGGCGCGATGTCGTCGTACTTCCCAACGCACGAGTCGCCATGTGCGAAAGTACCGTATGAGGACGGCTCGAGTGCAAGTTGTGGGCGACATCTTTTGAAATGGCTCTTTTCGACGATTTCGCAATCTCATTTATCGGGTCTGATCGCTGCACAGCAGCTTTACGCGCGCGAACACAAGCCTGAGAAGCGATGACCCTCCAACCCATGCGTTCTACGCGCACACAACTGCTCGTTTGTTGACACATTGACGGACAAGTCTTCAGGACACAATCAGCGACGACTTCGAGGTTCATAGTGAAGCTCCAAGTTGAGGTATCGACTCTCCAGCGACAAAAATTACAAGATCAAGTAGATCAGCGGTTGGAGAAGTCCAACAACATGGAAGTCATTGACACCCCTCCCCCCTCCCCCCTCCCACAAACACACACACACATACACACGCACGTACATAAGCCTGTGCAGCAGCCAGAGAGGAAACAATAAAGGGTCTTATCTCCGCGTCCTCTGTGCGGCAAGGCCCCCGGCCGACTCGTGGATTGACTCACCTGACTCATCTGGGGCACACAGCCACAAGACCGAGAGCTCCGTGAGCGAACGGAGAGCGTGCAGAGATGTCTCCAGTACACTTCTGGAGAAACGCAGCCATGGAGCCTTCTGAAGCTCTAAAGGCGCTCCATCCGATTCGAAACGTTCACCACCGCATGTATCCATTTTCATCCATTCCGAAAAACCTTCCACGACCATCACTCCTAGTGATCCAGGAGTGACGACGATCCATTATGTTGCGCATATCATCCCTTACTACTAATAAAAGCAATGCATGGCCCCTTTCAGCAATTTGATTGGCTGACGGCGGAAGACCATCACTCAACCAGTTCCAACAATCGCTCTCTGTGTGAGTCACAGGCTGTGACTCACAGCCAGTTGGTCACGGAAAGCTTCGTGATTGGCCAACCTAAAAGTTCACATAAAAAGTGACGAGACTTAGCGCACGTTTGGTGGTAAAACAGTACACGCTTAATAGATGCAGGTTCTGTCACCAACACACAGAGCCGTTTACCACTGAGTAGCAACAAAGAAAAACACTAGCAGTCCACTGAGCCCTGAGCCAAACGCAGAGTAAAAACAAACGCTGAGCCAAAGCTCTTGGAGTCTATTGGGCCCCGCGTCCAACGGCCCTAGCAGTCCACTGAGCCCTGAGCCAATCGAACAAATAAACGCTAAGCCCTAGCAGTCCACTGCGCCCTGAGTTAAGCACTTTCACAATCCGCTAAGCAGGAAGTTGAAAGGCATTATAAATCACTCGCATGTGGTGACGCTACAAGCCAGACGAACTTTCACCATCAAAAATGTACAGAAGCATTCATCACGCGTTCATCGCGATTCGTTTTCACTCTACAGTAGATCCTCGGATCCTATAGACTTATCTCAACACGGTTGCCCCGTGTCGGGTTGAGGTTTTTGATGAGCGATGATCGTTTTCCCTCTCTGAGAAACGTTGTGAGGGTTGTGGGGCACGAGAGAGAGAGAGAGAGAGAGAGAGAGAGAGAGAGAGAGAGAGAGAGACGCACTGCCACTTCTGGGTGGCCCGGATAAACAGTGAGAGAACCATATATTGATTCTATCCACTGACATTGTCCCTTTGCGAGTACTGATGTGATGTAACTGAAGTTGCCCGAGCTCCTCAAAGTTGCATTTCAAAACATAAATTTTGGTTTCGCAAAAGCCTTCGGTGAGCGAAGCGAGCGGGCTCTCCTAGTCATCATAATAGCTGTACTCATACGGTAACACAGGTTCAATAACCTTGAATATTAGTCAATTTCTATGATTGAATACCTTCTTTATACGTGAGTATCATATGCGATGGATCTCTCCAGTCCCCAAGGTACAGCAACAATGCCTGTTGAGCGCGCGAGCGCCGCGCTGCTCGCCACCAGCCCCATTCGGGATTCTCCACTCGCACCGACAGAAGCTCCGCCATGCCCAGCTCTCGCCGCACTGCCACGTTGTTTTCGCTCGTCGCGGCGACGGTGGTGCTCGCCGTCTCGGCGGCATCGACCAACTCGACCACCGCCCCGGACCCGGCCGCGGTCTTGCAGTGCGAGGCCTGCCGCGACTCCAACAGCTGCGCGCAGGCCTACCAGCTCGGCCCGGGCCAGTACTGCGGCGCGTACCTCGACACCACGAGCCAGCGCCGCGCGTGCTGCTGCGCCGTGGGCCTGTGCTCCATCCTCACGGCCGACACGGACGAGTGCGTCTGCAAGACGCCGGGCCAGGGGTCGGGCAACGGCACCGAAGAGGCGGCCGTGACGACGGCGCCGCCCTCGTCAGCGATCACGCCCGCGGCGACCGTGCCTGCACCCACGACGGCGCCGGCGCCCGCCCCCACGAAGAGCGGCGCCGCGGTGCAGCAGGTCGCGGTGGCCGCGTCGGTTGTGACGGCCGTGGCCGCAGCGTGGTTTGTGTAATCGCTCACGCGCGCTGCCAAGAGCGAAGCAGCGCAATGAGGGTCGACGTACAGTACTGTACCCGACCCCCTCGTCGGACGGCTCAGCCACCTCCAAGAGGTGACCAACGGACACGCGTGACTCGGATTCGTCCGTGTCATCCACAACAGTACTAGGTACATCGTACATTCGACAGGGGCAATGAATAAGCTTGCCGTTTTACATGATACAGCCGAAGTACATTCATGCATCAGTACCAACCTCGATGCATGACTGTATGTGGGTCCCTCACGCGTCTATCCCCCCCCGCCCTCCTCTTCGCCCCGTGCCAGTCACCACGGTACTCCGGACAATCCGTTCACAGGAACGCGACACGCCACGAGCCCGAGCCACGGCAGCCATCATTATCTTTGACGCATCGAGGACCTCGCGGTTGCGTATCGGCCTCGTGCACGCCTCTTCCAGGGCAGTGCCACTGGGCGCCATACAAAGGCCAAGGTATAAAGTGGACTGACACGCCCATCGTGCCTTTGTGAGTGACGCCTCCATGTGTTCAAGTTGGAACGGCGACGAACGAGGGGAATCAGTTCAGCTCGGCGGTCTCAGCAAACGGCCGGAAGCCTTTGACATCCATTTCTAGAGGTTTTAATAGCGAGGAGAACCCAACAGCACGGCATGATTAATGGGTACCTATTTTATATAAGAGGTTTCTGGTGGTCCTCGTCTCGCCTGACGCACGCGTTTCGTCGTCCAGCTTGATGAACAAATCGAACGCGCACCATGTGGGATGCCGTCCAGTGGGTAACCACTGTACTCCCTTCTACCGTGCTCGGCACGCTTATCGCAAAAGGTTCCCACTCCCTTGGAGCCTCAGAGAGGACCAAGGAACCACGATCCTGGATTCGTTCCGGAGGTCTCACTTTCGAATCCTCCTCCTCTCGACTCGAAGCAACACACCCTCCGCCAAGCCACCATGCAGCTCGTCGTCATTGCCGCCACGGCCGCGCTCTTCGCCTCGCAGGCCGCCGCCAAGCCCACGTTCGTGCCGCTCATCCCGGGCTCGACCAACGTCAAGGGCGTTGACTCGATCGGCCACATCAACCCCAAGGGCGGCGGCGCGCCCAACCCGTTCGGCGAGGACTTCTACAAGGCCGAGACCACGTGGACCGTCGAGCTGTGCTACAAGGACTCGGACAGCGACGGACAGTTCAACGGCGCCGAGCTCGGCGACCCGTGCTGCGAGTGGGTCAAGGACACGAACGAGAAGCTCGCGTACACGACGGCGACGGCGCCCGGCGACAAGAGCAGCAAGCAGGACCCGACGATCTGGGCGTCGGTGAAGTGCGCGGACGGCTCGAGCCCTGAAGACAAGGCCAAGGCGTACGCGGCCAAGGCTGCCGGCGGCGCCACGACCCCCGCCGCTGGCGCCGGCAACGCCACCACGACGGCCCCGGCCGCGAACTCGAGCGAGACGGCCACCACCGTCGCGCCTGCCAAGACCACATCCGCGCCCGCGGCCACGCCGGCGCCCACGACGAGCGGCGCCGTGCAGCTCGCCGCCGCCGCCTCGGCCGTCACCGTCGCGGTCGTCGCCGCCTTCCTGTAGAGCGTGTATACATTCGTATCTAAAGAAACCCGCTTCGTCGTTGAGCGCCATCCGCACTGAAGACGATGCTGGACAGAAAAGGCAATTTGTTCTGCGCTTTATCTGAGTAGATTCCTGTCTTGAACCACCAGATTGGGCGTGTGCCTCGAGCCAATCACAGGGGCAGCCCATGCGGACGGTCTACTTGATTAGGATCGCGGGATGAACCCGCGGAATTCGAACGAACGTCGTGGAAGACCCGAACTCGATCCCGTCCGCGCGACGTCGTCTCGGTCTCCGTCATTCGAGGATCCGACTCCCACTACGTAGCACAACGAAAGATCATGCCGTCGACGAGCTCAGTCATCCGCGCTGTCGCCCTCAGCGTCTTCGTTGCGGCAACGGCCCCCAGCACATCCGCCCTGCCATCCTTCCTCAAGCTGATCCCGGGCTCGCAAAACGTGCCAGGCGTGGAGGCCATCGGCCACGTGCTCACGGGTGGCGGCGGCGCGCGCAATTCGTTTGGCCAGCACTTTGATGACGCTGGGCGCAAGTGGACGGTCGAGCTGTGCTACAAGGATTCGGACAGCGACGGACAGTTCAACGGCGCCGAGCTCGGCGACCCGTGCTGCGAGTGGAAGGAAGGATCGAATGAGAATCTCGTGTACACGACGGCGACGGCGCCCGGCGACAAGAGCAGCAAGCAGGACCCTACGGTCTGGGCGTCGGTCAAGTGTGCTGACGGCTCGAGCCCAGAGGCCAAGGCCCAGGCGTACGCAAACTCGACGACGGCGCCGGCTAAGGAGGTCGGCAGCACCCCCACGTCGGCGGTGCCGGCGCCTGCAAAGACGACGGCGGCGCCGGCGGCTAAGAGCGGCGCTGCGTCGTTGGTTGGTGTCGGTGGTGGTTTTGTCGCGGTGGTGCTCGTGGCGGTTGGACTGTGGTAGAAAGGTATCTCCTACTGGAGGTGAATACAGATGTTAAAGCTGCCAGGATATACCGGCAAGGCTCATCTGACAGCCTGAGGACAACACAATGGCTTGAAGCGAGCCACGGGACGACGTCATGCGCCATGGGGTGCGCCGGAGCCGCCGTCGACTTCTACAGCGTCCATCCAGATTGAAGATCGGGAGGAAGCATGCAATGTGGGTCAGATGTAGCCATGAGGGACGCGGAATGTTGTTCTGGAGGGTTAGGTTTTCAAGCACATCAGCCACCAACTGACCTCCTCACCAAGGCGACTGCTGCCACCGACCACTGGCATATTTCTACAAAATCTATTCTCCCAGGTCTTGTGCCAGATTGAAGTTTGGTTCCAGCGGTCCAAACCTGCTGGTTGGAACGCAAATTTCGTCGTTGGATATGTTTTTTCGTTCTGACCTACACCCTGCTGGTCTCCAAGTTGGAGACTCCAACGCACACCAGCACAAGGGGAACTTTAGAACAAAGAACCCAAATCCGTTGGCCAGGTTGGTAAGGAACGCTTCGGCGAAGGGTCGCGCGAGAATTAAAATTCGCTGCATTTTTGTTCTCCTCCACCTTGTTTCATCTCCGCCATTCTCCTCCGATGCCATCACTTGCTCCATTCCTCAATTTCCCAATCCACCCGCAAACTACCTCACAACATGCCGGCCCCCAAGACCTCGCTGGCGGTGCTACTAGTGGCCGCCGCTTCGATCGCCGCCCCGGCCGCCGCGCGCCCCGAGTACCGCGACCGCGTGCCCAACGCCTACAACGTCCAGGGCGTGGACGCCATCGGCCACGTCGCCGCGTCGGGCGGCGGCGCGCGGAACGCGTTCGGCAAGGCGTTCGACGACGCCGGCCGCAAGTGGACCGCGGCGCTGTGCCAGGCCGACTCGGACGGCGACGGCCAGACCAACGGCCAGGAGCTGGGCGACCCGTGCTGCGCCTGGGTGGAGAAGACCAACGCCAGGGTGCTCTGGACCACGGGCATCTCGGCGCCGGGCGACAAGGCCAGCAAGTCGGACCCGTCGCTCTGGGCCAGCGTCCAGTGCCCGGCGGCGACGCCCGAGACCACCACGGCCGCGCCCGTGCCCTCGACGGGCGGCACGCCCGGCCCGCTCACGGGCGCCGGCGCCGTCGCGACCACGGCTGCCGTGGTGGTGGCGCTCGCGAATATGGCCGCTGCGTTCGTGTAACGTCCAAGGGTCTCCACGGACCGAGTAGTGTGAAGCAGCACCCGCGCGGCTGTGTATCTATCTATCAACAAGGTGAATTCAGTGTGTACGTTCCCAGTCGAGCTCTCTCTCTCTCTCTCTCTCTCTCTCTCTCTCTCTCTCTCTCTCTCTCTCTCTCTCTCTCTCTCTCTCTCTCTCTCTCACACACACACACACACACACACACACACACACACACACACACAGCGTGTTGTGCGTGGTGAGACTTTAAAACTGATGCGTCCAGCATACGCAGTCCCCGCGTGCGTCATCGAGGGCCATGAACTCCCTCCGGACTCGCAGCCATGGAGAGTCCAGTCCCCGTCGTGGCCGAGAATCGCCGGGTGGTTTGGACAGTCGACATCTTGCGAGGAGGAAAGTATGCATTTCTGCAGTGTAATCTTCTCTTTCAGGTTGAAGACATATCACAAAAGAATGCGCTACTCCATATTTATGAGCTGTCGATATGGTGAGAAATGCATTCATACAGGTACATGCGACCTTGAAGCCATTGGAATCCATCACCTCGCGCCCGTCACAGCGCCCAGCAGCACCATGGGGGCTGAGGACCGTCCTTCCTCTTCCGCAGCCGCCAGAACACGAATCCACGCCAGCTCAATCCTCATTTTACGACTCCTCCAGAAGCCCACCCAAGCCTTCCAGCCACCACATCGCGATGGTGGGTACCAAGAGCTCACTCGCGCTACTCGTCCTGGCCTCGCTCGCAGTGACCTCTTCGGCGCACCCGGAGTTCCGCCAGAAGATCCCGAACGCGTTCAACGTCAAGGGCGTCGACGCCATCGGTCACGTGGACCCCGCGGGCGGTGGCCCGCGCAACAAGTTCGGCCTCGCGTTCGCCGCGAACGGGCTCGAGTGGACCAAGGCGCTGTGCGAGGCCGACTCCGATGGCGACGGCCAGACCAACGGCCAGGAGCTCGGCGACCCGTGCTGCGAGTGGGTCCAGGGCAAGAACCCCAAGGTGCTCTGGACCACGGGCGTCTCGGCGCCGGGCGACGCCTCCAGCAAGTCGGACCCAAAGCTCTGGGCCAGCGTCAACTGTAACAGCACAAGCGCCACCAACTCCTCGGCCAACGCCTCAGCGACATCGGAGCCTGTCGGGACGACCGCCATGCCGCTCAACACGACCGCGTCTACAACCGAGGCGCCAGCCACGACCACGTCGGCGCCAGCCACGACCACGTCAGCGCCAGCCGCCACCACCAAGAGCGGAGCTGACGGCATCTCGGCGCGCCTGTCGTTGCTCGCCGTCGGCGTGATCACCACGACGGCCGTGCTTTTCGTGTAGGCCGGAGAAGACCACAAGTTCAGGTCTCCCTCCCAACGTGGGAACCACGGCATGGGCGCAGACCTGCGAGACACATCCAACGATCAGTGTCACCCAATATATGTTGACATAAAACCATTCTATGCATTCCAATGTGGCATATAATATATATTATGTACAGTTTTGCCTCAACTAACGACATGACCTGAGACATGGGAACGAGGGAAAGAATTGGTTTTCAACGGGGATCAGGAGTGATTGCCGATTTGGAAAAGAAAGCAATTTAATATTTTTAGTGATCTAGGTGCTCAGGAGGTTTTCGACCAACACTGCAAAACCTCTGTCACCAACAATGTCCGCGTGCTTCCAGGACTTCACGATTGTTTGCTTGGTGACTTCGCGCCATGACTCAATCATGAAACTGATCGCAGTCCACAGGTTAATGGCGTAGGGGTTGGGACGACGAGCCCGAAGATTCCAGTATGCGTGCTCGACTCGGCGATGCAGAAACTTCGCCTTACATCACTGGATATATGCGTTTGGTCGTGCTGGCGCAAGTGGAGATGGTGGCAGTACAGAGCAGGTACAGTTAACCTATATGAGTAGCATGCATTCTGACAAGACCCGTAAGATAATTATCAATTTCGAGAGGACATGTAATTTTCGACCGTGTCGTTAGTTGAGGCAAAACTGTATACATTCTTCAGTGGGACAGAGGAAGTATATCTCAGTTCGACATTTCGACCAGAGGAGGCAAAGCACGAAGGAAAAGGATACGATTCTCATACTCTAGCTTCTCTCACCATGAGTCGCGCAGCCGCGATCCACGCCACCGACCGAAGACATGCGTCTATGCGTTGTTGGAACTTGGAAACGTCATACGACTCGCACGGCACGAGGTGAGCACCCCCACGATTGTGCTTGGTCTCCCCCAGTTGTTGGCAACGTTCGTGTTCGAAGGTTCGCAGAGGTGGTCATCCGGTGCCCGCAGCAGACCGCGGAGAAGGTCGTGAAGCAGAACTAAAGGTTGCACCGCCGGACCAGGACCAGGATGGACGGACGGACGGATGAATGGCCGACGAACGAGAGAACGAGGGAGAGAAAGATGGCATAAAGTAATGCACAACTGAAGCGAACGAATGCCGGACTTGTTCCTCATACTCCGGAGCACGGCGCAGTATCCGACGCTCGTGTGGTCAATGACATCCGTGATCGATCATGGGACGCGGAACCGGCGCGCCCGTCGTGACCACGCGCGCCTGGTACTCAGCGGCGAAGGCAAACACGCGGGAGAGCACCACGCTGTCCACAAGAGGCATCGTCGAACCCATCGTGCTCAGCAGCGCGCACTTGACTCGCACCGACAGCGGCGCCTTCTTGCGTGCGATCACGCGCTCAGCGGCCAGGCGGAACGGCACCTCGTAGTGGGCCGCGTACCGCGGGGAGAGCCCGATGTGGACGGTGTGGAGAGACGTGTTGGTCTCGAAGATGCGCAGCACAGCGTCCACGTCTGCGCTTTGTCCTGAGTCCAACGACACGTGATGCTCCCGACGCTGTTGGCGCTCTTCTTCGCTGGAAGGGAACAAACGCCCGTAATAGTGCTCGAACTCGTCGGGCGAGAGGTAGCCGGGGTCGTCTTTGGGGTGAGTCAGATCAACCGCGAGCTCGCGCAGCTTTCGTGTAATCGCCAGCGTCGAGTCACTCAATGCCTCCAAGAACTTGACTGTGCTCCAACCACACCCGAATACTTCCAACTCGAACACAAGCGACTGCAGCGACACGCCCGATTGCTCAAAGACCTGAAACAGCGCGGCGGTGTCGTCGGGTACCACCTCCCCGAAGACCAGGCGCTCGAGCTGAGGGCAGTGGCGCACAATCGACAATAACAGATCCTTTGAAAGACTGAGGCGATGATCCATGGGATCCATGGCGTCGATTTTGTCGATACGAACCGTCTTGACTGGAGCACCAACGAGTTGCAAGAAAGCAGCAATCGCGCGCTGCTCTCGGTCGCATCCACTCCGAATTCCTAAGTCGAGCGACTCGACGGAGTGCTGGTCGAACCGCCACGGCGTCAACGGTTTGTCGACAAAGCGTAGTCTCTCAGTGCTTCGCTTGATCCAGCAGCGTCCGTAGCAAGGCACGAGGACATCGATGAAGGGTCGATTGGGGTCGTCGCGGATCACACGGAAGCTCTCGTTATCACCGTCGACGCGGAGTGCGTGGTGCTGCCAATCATTGCACTCGTCCAAGCGGATCAGAGTGCCGCGCGGCACGTGGACCCAACGGTCGGCTGTGGGTGGCTCGCACCCGAAGTACTCGTCAAACGCGTCAGGAATGAGCAGCTCCATTCTTGGCGCGGACTGGGTTTCAAGGAGGCTGCGGAGCCACGCGAAGTCCTCAGCCTGCATGTCAGCGATCGGCCACTTGGTAGCGGCGATTGAATGGTGTGCGTCCTGGCTGAAGAGTCCGTACAGAAGCCACAGCATTGCGCTGCGTCGTTGCGAAGCCGTGTAGCTGCCATCCGCTCCCCAAAAGCGCAGCGAGCGAAGGCGCATCGGCTGTGGTCCCCCTGCCAGCGCCGACATCAAGGCCTCGAATGCTACGGAGTCGTCCACACTTCGACCATCGATGTGCGCGGCGCCATAAGGGCCCACAAGGTCACGCACACGCTGACCGACTTGGAGCCGTATAGGGGTTGGCGATACGCTGTCGCTGCCCCCGTGTAGGTTCAAGTAGCACCGGCCGAGCGGAAGTTGCGCCGCCGCCACATAACCGTGGATCCTGTCAACTCTCGATGGCGTGAGGAGGGTGTGTCGCTGCACATCGATACCCGTCAGCATGAACACCGAACCGTCGTTCGTCATAGCGTGCTTCATCGCGCGCTGGAAGACCTCGGCGACCTCGACACGGGCACCGTCGTCTGCGAGGCTCATCGGGATGCGCATGTTGCGGATTGCCGCAAGAACGTCGGGGTCGTTCGTCGACGCGAGTAGACCCGCCTTGGCGTCGAGGAACTCTTGGCTGTACACGCGGCTGTCGGCTGCCGTTGACACCAACGCGAGTGCGCGCTCCATACTCTTGGCACTGACGTCGCTGCGGAACTTGATGGAGAACGTCGGAAGGTGGCGATCGCGCGCACAGCGCCCCATGGTGCTGGTATTGGAATCGGAGCTACTCACGTAGCGCACCCATTCGGCCGGGTTCACCATCTTTATGAGCGCGAGCAGCTCGAGCACCTCAAGAAGCCGGTCCCAGTGCACATCGGAATCAAGTTCGTACTGCGTCGTGAAGGAGAGGCAGCGGGAGTAGATGCTGTGCGGGTCCTGCGCCATCTTCCACGTGAAGCGCGGCGACGAGTTGAGGCGGGGAGACTGAAGCGCGTCGATCGCTTTGGCGACGGCGGCGTCGGACATCCTACCAGGTGAGGAGAACCAGCGTGGCTCTCGGGATCCCACGAGCGAGAAGAAGCGAGAGTGAGAAGCAATCGTGAACACAGTGCCGAGATTTCCAGCCCCAAGTGATATAAATCACAGACCATCATTCCATGTTCGGTACTTGCTTTTTCAACTGAGTGACGGTCGCTCTGAGACCTCGTATACTCAGTGTTCCGGTATACAGAATCAGTCGCGTATACCCGAGCTGAGACCGTCGTGGCAAAGAGCTCCGGAATCCCACCGTCGATCCGTGGCTTGCTCAACCCGCATTCCTCCATCCAGAACACGCCGCTGCTCGCGATGGACGCGCCGAAGTCGCTCTTCGTCTTCGGCCTGGGCTTCTCGGCGGCGCGCGCGGCGCTCGCGTTCCAGCGCCGCGGCTTCCGCGTGGCCGGCACGTCGCGCTCGCTCGACTCGGCGCGCGCGCTCGCGGCGCAGCACCCGGCGCAGTTTGCGGCCGACGGCGCCGACCGCAACGTGTTCGTGTTCGACGGCACGCAGTGGGACTTGGCGCTCAACGGCGACGTGTCGCTGCGCGACGCGCTCGCGGGCGTGACCCACGTGATCGTGTCGGTGCCCACGGGCCGCGTGGACGGGCAGGAGGACCCGGTGCTCTTCGCGCTCGGCGACGAGCTCGTGGCGACGCTGCGCCCGACGCTCCAGTGGCTCGCGTACCTCTCGACCATCGGCGTGTACGGCGAG
>JAMFLL010000473.1:0-35983 GCA_027475725.1 Pythium rhizo-oryzae
TTGATTTTATGTATCTTTTTATACAAAATATACTCGTAAGGGCGTTTTACGAGGGCGTTCAGATCCTCCCTAAACTCTGGATATAAATATCCAGAGAACAGTAAATCCAAGTTGAAGTGGGCAGCAGAATGGAGACAAGTGCGTATTTACTTGCGTTGTTGCAGCGGTCGTCGTCGCGGAGCCTCCACGGCGCGAGCCATACTCTCTTCCAGATCATCATTCCTTGGTCACCGAACAAAGGACGGGCGGCGCGCGTACTGCACAACCACGCGGCGGCGGTGACGAAGAGTCGCAATGCGCAAGATGATCGCGAGCACGGCACTGTCCACGCGCTGCATGGCCGAGTTGCTACCACAGGCTTCTTCACGCGGACGCTGTAGGGCGGAAATGAACGCGAGCTTCCGACGTCGCCCCAGTATGCAAACGGCGTCCGACAGTATTTCGCCATCGTACGGCGCGAGCGTTCGCTTCACGGCAGCGACGGTGGCCCCGCTATAGCCCTTCGCCACGCTGAAGTTAAGCGACACGAGGCGCTAGTTCTTGGTGAGTGCATCGGCAAAGACTGCGGCCAGACTCTTGACGGCGTTGGGATCACCACGACCACGGATGGTCACGCCTAGAGAAGCTAGACACTGGTACATGCGATGATTCGGGTCGCAGAGTGCATCCATGAACACAGGAGAGACCTCTTCCCGTTCCCACTCGAATTCCAGGTCGAATCGCGCAAGCAGTGGCGCAAAATCAGCAAATCCAATGGAGACCACGATCGAGTCGAGCTGGTCGCAGGGAACCAAAGCGATCGACAGCACTCGAAGCGACTTCAACGACCAGACCGCGTACGACCATGGATCCAACGTAGCCCTTTCGGCTCGCACTCGTAACCGCAGTTCCTCCACGTCTGGGTTCATGGCTTGGATGAGCAACCCGAGGTCATGCACCACGGCGGTCTCGCACACAAGAGCTATCTTCCGGAAGCCGCGATTCCTCATGCGCCACACAGGCATTGTCGATAGCGCGTCGATGACGATGTCAGTGTCGTGGACCCACGCTCAACCCCACGCAGGTAGCAACACGCTCCACCACTTACCCACGCGGTCAATGATGCGAAGTCCGTTGTGATCGTGCGTCTCCACTACGACATTCATGGTATCTGTGTGCATCGCGGGATCGGAGAGGACAAAGCGCGAGGCGGTAGCTCGTAAACCTTGATTTGCTTGGATACTCTCGACTTCATCGCTGAAGAGTGTGACGAGTGGATCCTTCGCAGGGCTCGTCAGGATCTCTCGCAGCGCGTCATAGTCTGCTTGTGTATCAACCGTGAGATGTAACTGCTCGGCAGTGTGGTGCGCGAGATTGCTGAACAACGCCAAAGCTAACAAACGGATCGGGCGCGGATTATTAGGGATGGAAGAGGAGGAAGCGACGATTTCTCGAACCGAATGTGTGGTCGCGACGGCAGATAGTACACTCAGTTGTTCCATGGCACCACTACGCGCCCACAGTTCGCCGATCGGTGCGTCAGCGATCGAAGTTTGGCCAGCAGGCTGGTGCGTCCGCAGAAGCGTCTGAGTCAAGGTGAATCGTCTGTGGGTCGTGAATTTGTCTGGTTCGTCCCAAGAAGGAAAGTGGCAACTACGAATCTTCACACCTCGTGCCACCAGCTCGTTCACAAGTGTCGCTCCCTCTTCTTGAGCAGCATAACTCCAGACATCATTCAGTTCGATATTCGTGACGTGAACGTTTAGCGGGTGCTTGTCATCCTGGCTGGTGGGCCTGGTGACGTCTAAAACGAGGTGCAACGTCTTGTAGAACCAGTCCTTGCGCCACCCACGAAACACCACACACACCGGGATTTCGGGAGGGAGCAGAAATTTCCTTTCACCGCGGTTGCGCTCAGCACTGGTCTGCTCGAGAAAGCCTTGAGCCTCCACGTAGGCTGCGGAATGGCACGGTCTTGCGGTGCGCACCAAACCTTCTGCTCCTGTCGCACCAGCTGAGAAAGCGAAGCACGCTCGGAACGCGACGAAACCGTGACTTCCAGCATGTAGGCGCAGTCCGACGACTTGTCGCTCGTTTAAATCGACTGGTGTGGGCCACATATCCTCCATCACAGCGCAAAAATCGGCCCACGACACGTGAGCGAGCCACACCAAGAGTTCCACTGCTTCGACGATGGACCCAGCCACGTCGTGGCTGATGTTTCGGTCCCCAAAGTTCAACCAGATCACGCCGTCTTCACACTCGACGCGCAGCTTCACGAGCGTCGCGTGCCACGGCCGAATCAGCGCGTGGAGTTGCATGGTTGAGGCTGCCTGACGCACCGAAGCACAACCAGAAGGGGAAGCACAGTGGGCGGAACGAAGCGCAAGGATTCTGTTTGCCGATTCCCGAGTGAAGAGACGAGATAGCCGAACTTCTGAGACGAGGCACATTCACTCTGTCGTCGCGGATCGGTTGGTTGAATTCCTATCCTTCCACGCGATGAGAGAGACCGCATGGGCCCGCATGCTCGAAGCGATAGGTAGTCCATGGCCCTCATGGCTCCGCCGACCAATCTCACATTGACCGCCCGGATTGCCCATGATGACTTCACGTTTTTCTCGCCAGCGTGAGTACAGAGATGATAAATTCTCAGACCCGATGATTGATGGTGTATGAAACGTGGTCTCGGGCATTTTTGAGAAAGCTGCGGGACAAACTCCTCACGGGAGGAGAGCCCCGACGACGCCAGGGAAGACATTGAGCATCTCCGCCAATGGATACAAGAGAGCTGCTACGCCCATGGCGAGAAGAGCTTCGCAAACTGAGTGTCGGACGAGAAGAGGACGTGATTATGTTTCGCTCGTACGGCGAGAGCTGTTCCCAAAGTGCACTCGAGGGCGTGGAGCTAGTGGCGCTTTTGGCGCTGGGGTCTGCAGACAATCTTGATGCTGCACTGATGGAGCTGTGGCCTTCTGAGGGAGATCGGCTGATGTACGGAGCGACTCGTGTAGGGCTTGCACTTTCATTTGGTGGATTGAAACATCTCGCGGCGTGGGTAACGGCAGTGGCATCTCCCGATCGACTCATGCTTCCGTCGGATGACTTCGTGTCGGCTTATGAGCAGATCCAACGGACGCACCATGATCAAGTTTCCCGGTACAGTGACTCACGCCGCCCAGAGATCCCCATCGAAGTTGTGTGTGGGAAGCTTGCTGAAGCCCGTGTCCTGGAAGCGCTGGTCCCGACGAACGTGGACGAGCCTTGTGAGCGACAACGTGCGCTTGTTCAAATGGCGAGTCGTGGCGCTGCACCTCGTGGATCATGGGAACAGATTTGCGAGTCTTCAACATATTCCCAGTTTGAACGCGCTGATGTCACATGGCGTCAAGATCAAGAACTGTGGGTATGCTGCATGCGCCGACTTGAGCACTCCAGCGGCTGCGCGATCCAGCTTCTTTTCAGTTCAAACATTGTTCAAGAGCGAAGACTCGCACCAACAACCTTCTCAAAGTCCCACCGGGTGCCTGGAACTGATTTGCAATCCCGAGTCTCTCAAGTCCGACTCGGTGCCCTGTACGATGTCTGCACTCGCGTCTAGTCGCGCAGTCAACTATATCAGAATCTGCAACCGCGTGCGCTTGGAGCCCACGACCAAGACCATGCAATGGTTAGGACTTGCTATGTTCAGCAGCCTCGCACAGCACAAGATTGCCCACGTTGAGTGCTACGGTTCGTCGGACTCGCTCCAAGCAATGTTAGGTATGATTCGTGCCGACGATCCACTCGCTGTGGTGTACGACGACCACGCTTCCAGTATTCAAGCTTTCAGGGAGTTGCGCGCAACAGCATCTCGTTTTACTCTGCTAGACCCGACCGTGGACAGCGACGGCGACAGTGTTGTCGACACCCGAACGTATGCGGACTTGCGAGTGATCAGCCGCGACGGCAAATGGTGGTGCGTCTTTCTTCCTGTATGGGGCTTGGCATGGGTCCGCGAGCAAGATGTAGTTATCTCCGTGCCGACGTCGGCGCAAAGCTCTTACTTTGCATGTAGGAGCATTCGCAGTCTCAGACTCGGGCATCACCAGACAATAGCGGACCATCTGGTTGCACTTCGAGAAGCCGTTTGTCCTGACCTCGAAAGGCTGTGGCTGTATGCAAATGATGCCGTGGCCGAGCCCTACGCTTGGTTCCTCGCCGTATTTTCATTTGCAGCACTTCGAAAGCTTACTCTGCTCGGCGTGATGATAGCTCAGCTCGATCCGTTGGTAGACGCCCTCGGTGCCTCCGCAGGAAAGTTGACGCTCGAGCAGCTAACGTTAGACGTGTATGAAATCGGTGCCTCCCCGGACCACTTCTTCAACGTGCTCACCAAGCGACCGATCTCTCACTGCCTCGAGGAACTTGTTGTGGACGCGCCAGTCGGGCAAGGCCCGCGTGCGATTCGTGTATTCACCATTGCTTGCAATCGCTTTCTGGCCCGCAACAATCGGCTCGTGTGGCTTTATGTGGCCGTGTCACGGGTTGAGCGTTCTGAGTGGGAGGCGGTGCGAGAAATGAAGAACAAGCTCGAGGCACACAATGAAGTCCCCATCTCAATCCCTTTGAGATCACTTGGCCGGCGTGAGAAGCTTGCGTTTCTCTCGGTGCAGGCGGACCGTACTCAAGTCGCCGCGTTGGCGTCACTCAGCCCCGACATTCTCTCTCTCATCATTCAATTCGCCAGCCATTGCCGCCGTCGACGCGTGGAGATCCCTTGGGACGATCCTGATGAATGGAATGCCGCACAAGCAGCGCAAGCCGAACGCTAGTTGCCCGAACGGTTTCGTACTTCGATTGTCCGATCCAGCATGGAGCTGCTCGCGAGACGTTGGGACTGAAAATGAAATTACTGTAGGCCGTGTGCTTACCGCCGCCATGAAGAATGAACGCCCTCGCCGTGAGGATCTCGGAGATATGTCGAGGTTGCACTCTTACTTGCTTGATACTACCACCGAAAGCGGCAATATTGGTTCTTGGTGGAATGTTAGCCGCACGATTCTGGCCGAGTTGAGTGAGATGCTGGACTCGCACCGGTAGAAACTGAGACTCGGTCGATTTGCACAACACTGGAGCGAAACATCTTTCGAAGTTGTCCAGAGGGCTTCTTGAGGCCACGCTCACGTTTGTCGGGACACACATCTCCGGCGCACGTGGTGGTGGACGCTGGCATTGCTCGTATTCCTTGACCGTCGTGACGTCGCCGCCGGCGATCGCGTCGAAGAATGCGTGACGCGAGGCTGCAATGCAACAAAGCTCGTTCTCTTTCTTGAAATACACCTGGCGTGGCACACGGGGGATTGTGCTCAGTGGGGCCTTGCTGGCGCCGACGAAGATCCTTGGTTGCATGATGTCGCATCTTGGTGTTCACAAATGCGGCTTTCCAAATCGCGTGCGAGGGCGGGATGGAAGAACAACGAGGCCAACCTCAGCTGTGCGATCGATGGAAAAGCATAACACCGCCTTGGGCTTCACGGAGTTTGGCCCGATGAGCGATCTATACGCGTTCATGGAGCGGACGAACGCGTGGTGCGGCTGAGGCGCTTTTTGTGGACTGACTCGACGCGATTGACGCGCAGTCTGTCGAGGCCGATTAGCGCGCCTCAAGAGACCGTGGACAGGCGAGGTCATCACGGGACGGTGGCAGTGCTGGACGCCTCGTCAGCCGTCTGGTGGGGCCGGCGGCAACAGCGTTGTAGCACCCGGTGGCAGCGGAGCGCGCAGCCACCTCCAGCGCCTTCCGCCATGTTGGTCAGGATGAAAATGGGAAGGAACAGGAAGAGAAATCGATCCCTCGTTGTTCCGAAAAATGGAGCCAAAAAGGGACAGTGTCCCGAAAATAAAGCCACGTTGAAGCGGAATGAGATCGTAGTCCCGAAAAATTGCACGCAACAAGGAACACTGTCCCGAATCTTGAACCACCACCGCCAAGGATGTCGCTTCAACTTGGCAATGGGGTTCAACTCATTTCCATTGTGATCCCTTCTCTTTCTGCTACTCTAACACACTACGAGTATCGCAAATATATCAACTTGGCGACGCACCGCCCCATTACACGAATCATAACTCCGACGTGGTTATCGAACGCTGCACGAACGGCGCGTGTTCTGTACCCCCACACGGCGGCGGCGACGGACGATGGCAAAACACCAGATGATCGCGAGCACGGCACTATCCAGGCGCTGCATGGGCGTAGCGCCCTCCCGCGTGTATTGCATGGCGGAAATAAACGCCAACTTCCGGCGATGCCCCCACACGCCACGTGCATCAGATAGCATCTCGCCGTCGTACGGCGCCAGCACCCGCTTCACGGCCGCGACGGTGGTCCCACCATACCCCTTCGTCACGCTGAAGTCAAGCGACACGAGACGCTTGTTCGTGGCGAGCACATCGGCAAAGACTATGGCCAGACTCTTCACGGCGTGCGGGTCACCACGACCTAGGATGGTCACGCCTAGAGAGGCCAGACACTGGTATATGCGGTGCGTGTGGTCGCAGAGCGCCTCAACGAACGTCTGTGAGATGGCCCCGCGTTCCCACTCGACCTCGAGCTCCAGTTGTGTGAGCAATGGCACGAAATCAGCCGATTCATACGCAGCCACAATGGCATTGAGCCGGTCGCTGCGAACGAGCTCGATTGACAGAACGCGAAGCGACTGTAACGACGAGACCGCGCGCGGCCATGTATCCACTCGCGCCTTTCGGGCACCTACGCGCAGCCGCAGCTCCTCCACCGCTGGATTCATGGCCTTGATGATGGACCCGAGGCCACTTACGATCGCCATCTCGCACACCAGCGCGATTTCCGGATGCTATGGTTGCCCATCTGCCATACAGGCACCGGCGATAGCGAGTCAATCAAGATGTCGGCGTCGTGGACCCACGCTCGACCCCACGCTGGCAGCAAAATGCTCCACCATCGCCCCGCGCGGCCAATGATACGTAGCTCAGTATGCGTGTGTGTCTCCACCACGGCGTCCTTAGCATCTACGTGCATGCTTGGATCGGAGAGCACAAACCGCGAGGCTGTTGCTCGTAAGTGCTGGTTGGCTTGGATACTGTCCGCGTCACTGTTGAATCCAGCGATGAGTGGGTCCTCGGGGGTGCTGGTCAAGCTTTCGCGCATCGCGTCATAGTCTGCTTGCGTATGAATCGTGAGGTGCAACTGCTCGACTGTATGGCGCGCGAGGTTGCTGAACAACGCCAACACCAGCAGACGGATAGGGCGAGCATTCTGACCAGTGGAAGATGGAACTGCGACGATTCTTCGAACCGAATGAGTGGTCGCGATGGCGGACAGTACACTGGGTCGTTCCATGTCGCCAGTGTACACACACAGCTCATCGATCATAGCGTCCGTGATCGCAGTTTGGCCAGCGGGCAGGCACGTCCGGAGAAACTGTGGGTCGTGACTTGGTCTGACTCGTCCCAGCAAGGAAAGTAACAACTTCTGATCTTCACACCACGTGATACCGCCTCGTTCACGAGGTTTGCCGCCTCTTGATCAACGCTATACCTCAAGAGGTCCTTGAACTCGATCCTCGTGACACGAACGTTCAACGGGTGCATGTCGTTGTGGCTGGCGGGCCTGGCCACGTCCAGAACGAGGGTTCAAAGTCTTGATGTACCAGTCCCTTCGGCACCCACGAAACACCACACGGACAGGGATTTGGGGCGGCAGCGGAAGCACGTTTACGTCGTGGAATTCTCTGCACTGGCGTGCTCGAGAACGCCTCAAGCCTTCAGGTACGCTGCCGAGTGACACGGCCTTGCCGTGCGCGCCCAGCCTTCTGTTTCAGTCGCACCAGCCGAGAAAGTGAAGCACGTTCGGAACGCGACGAAACCGTGAATTCCAGCGTGGAGGCGCAATCCGACGACCTGTCGCGCGTTCAACTCGACTCGGGCGGGCCACACATCGTTGACTACAGCGCAGAAATCTGACCACGATACGTGAGCAAGCCACGACAAGAGTTCCACGCCGTCTAGGGTGACGGCAGCCACGTCGTAGCTGATGTTTCGGTCCCCAAAGTGCAGCCAGATCACGCCGTCTTCACACTCGACGCGCAGCTTCACGAGCGTCGCGCGCCACGGCTGAAGTAGCGCCTGGAGAGGCATGCTTGAGGCTACGTTAATGGTTGGCGTCGACGCACAACCAGGATGGGAAGCGAAGTGGGCGAAGCTGGCTCCTGAAGTGCGGAGATGCAAGAAAGAGACTCGGGTGGGAGAGGCCACGACAGCTGGGACGAGACGCACTCCTTGCTCCACTATTGTGTTTGCATGGACTGATCTTCTTCCCCTCACCCATTTACACGGGTCCCACGCCTCAGGCCTTTTGATGACATGGAGCTGTCTCTTCAACTTGGACGCGTGCGCTCCCGGTGTATCTATTCAACGGGACGAAGTCACGAGGCGAATCTCCGGTATACTCCAGCCGTGCAATCGATGGAAAAGCACGACACCGCCCGGCTTCATGGCGTCTTACCCGTGAGCGATCCATACGCGCGAACGTGTGCTGCGGCTGAGGCGCTTCTCGCGGGTCGACTCGACGCGATCGACGCGCAGTCTGTCGGGGCCGATGAGCGCGCCTCACAAGGCCCGGGACGAGCGAGATCATCGCGGGACGGTGGCAGTGCTAGACGCCTCGTCGGTCGCTTGGTGCGGCCGGCGACGGCAGCGCTGTAGCGGCCTGGAGCGGCGGAGCGCGCAGCCGCCTCGAGCGCCTTCCGCCATGTTGGTCAGGATGAAAATGGGGAACAAGAAGAGAAATCGATCCCTCGTTGTTCCGAAAACAATGGAGCCAAAAAGGGACACTGTCCCGGAGATAAACCCAAGTTGAAGCGGAATGAGATCGAAAGGCGGTGGGAGCAACCTGTGTCCAGGCGTCTCTGGTGGCCTGGCCGGCATGCGCGGGAAGTAACAATGCGTACTACGTCGTGCGTTGTCGACTGAGACATCGGGGCACGTCCCGCTTCTGCTGTTAAAGCAAATCTTCTCGTCCTCACGTTCCTACAATCCCGTCGTTGCAGGTTTACCACGACTTCGACCGGCGGCGAGTGCTATGCACGCTGACGTGGCGGCGGGGACGTACACTTGCAAAGTGCAAGATGATCGAGAGAACGACGCTGGCGAGGCGCTGCATGGGTGCGGTACTACCGTCGACTCCCTTCCGCGGATGCTGCATGGCGGAAATGAACGCGAGCTTCCGACGTCGCCCCACCACGTCACACGTATCTGATATCATCTCGCCGTCATGCGGCAGGAGCGCTTGCTTCACAGCGATGCTGGTAAACCCAACGTAAATCTTGGCCACGATGAAGTCGACCGTCGTGAGGCGCTTGTTCTTGGCGAGAATATTGGCGAACACTTCCGCGAGACGCTTGACTCCTTCTTGGTTTCTACGCCCGATAATCGTCACGGTGAGGGACGCGAGACACTGGTACATGCGATGCCCAGGGTTGCACAGCGCGTCAACGAAGGTCTGGCAAATGGCTCCACGATCCCACTCAATTTCGAGCTCCAATCGCGTGAGCAACGGGACGAAATCGGCCGATTCAAAAGAAGCCACGATGGAGGCGAGTTGGTCGATGTGAACGAGCTCGATTGCCAGAACCCGAAGCGAGTGTAACGACGAGACCGCGCGCGACCACGTATCTGCCAGAGCTTTATCGGTTCGTACACGCAGTCGTAGCTCCTCCAACTCTGGGTTCATGGCTCTGATGAGTGACTCGACGTTGAATACGACCGCCTTCTCGCTCACGAGAGCAATCTTCCGAAAGCCACGATTCCCCATTCGCCACACTGGGATTGGAGACTGGGTGTAAATGGAAATGTCGGCGTCGTCGACCCACGCCTGACCCCAGCACGGAAGGAACACGCTCCACCATGCATCTCGACGACCAATGACGCGAAGGTCAGTGTGCTCGTAAGTCTCCACCGCGGTGTTCGTCGCATCTGTGTGCATACCTGGGTCAAACAGCACAAAGCGCGAGGCAGTCGCTCGCAAGTGCTGGTTTGCTCGGATACCCTTGCCTTCATTGCTAAACAGTATCACAAGTGGGTCATCGGGGGTGCTTGTCAGGATCTCTCGTAGCTCATCAGCTTCTGTTTGGCTGCAGATTTTCAAACGCAACTGCTCGATCGTGTGGCGCGCGAGGTTGCTGAACAACGCCAAAACTAATAGACGGATGAGGTGAGCATTCTCACGAACGGGAGATCGGTAGGTGGAGAGAACGATTTCACGAACCGAATGAGCGCTTGCGACAGCGGACATCACACTTGGTCGCTCCATGGCTTCAGTATGCACCCACAACTCACCGATTGCAGCGTCAGCGATCGCGATTCGATGAGCGGGCTCGCGCGTTCGAAGAAGCGTCTGCGTCAAGGCAAAGATTCTGTGGGCCCTGAGCCAATCCTGGATATCCCAATAGGGAAAATAGCAACTTTGGAGTTTTACTCCGCGCGCCACCACCTCGTTCACGAGTCTCAGCTCCACGGCTTGAGCCGTGTATCTCCACAGATCCTTGGCCTCGAGATGCGTGACGCGAACGTTCAACGGGTGCTTGATGTTGTCGCTGGTGGGCCGAGTCACGTCCAGTACGAGGTGCAACGTCTGGCTGAACCAGTCCCCATCAAACACTACACAGACCGGGATCTCTGGAGGCGACTGGGCGTCTTCTTGGTTGCGGAAGCGCTCTGAGCCGGCTTGCTCGAAAACGCCACGAGCCTCCAGATACGCTACCGAGTGACTCGGCTTCGGCGTGCCTGCCCAGCTATCTTCTGTTCCTGTTGCACCATCCGAGAATGTGAAGCACGCTCGGAACGTGACGAAATCATAACGACCTCCAGTATGAAGGCGCAAACCGACGCGCTGGCGCTCGTCCAGATTCACTCGCACGGGCCACCAACTTTCGATCATAGTGCAGAAGTCCCTCCACGACACATGAGCGAGCCACGCCAAGAGCTCCACACCTTCAAGAATGGCCACAGCCGCGTCTTGGTTAATGCCATGGTCCCCAAAGCGGAGCCAGATCACGCCGTCTTCGCCCTGGACGCGCAGCCTCTCGAGCGTCGAGCGCCACGGCTGAATCAACTCGTGGAGCAGCATGCCGGGCGCAGCTTGGAGGGTTGACGTTAACGTGCGATGAAGAAGCGATTCGCTCTGGTAGAGAAGATTGGGTGGGGGGCAGCCGCAACAGCTGGGACGCGACGCGCTGTCGCCTCCATCATCGGGCCCACACGACGAGAGCCATCACATCACGGCTAGGGACATATTAATTGAGTGACTAGAAAAGTCTGCACCGCCTGCCGCGAGACTTCCTCCCAACAATTGGTGGTAGGTGTTGAAGTTGGAAGACTGGAGAGCAAACAGTCCCAAAATTTCGGCGCTCTGGTATATGGTTGCGATGGGCGCCCAAGGGCATAGGAGGGTATGAGTTGCTTGCGCGCGGGCTCGCGGGAAATCTCACCGCGTCGCAGAGCGAGACTGGCAGGACTAAGTTACCAGCCGTGCGGGGTTCGAGCTGACCGCTGACGCGCTGAATGGTATTCTGATGTGCGACGAACGCGATCCCGTGGGACGGCTGGACGTCGTGTGTGGTCGGCCTGACGAAGCTCAATCGCTCCAGCGAGCTGGACTGCTGCGCTAGAATCAATTTCTCAATCATGCCAGCATGCACGAGCAGCCCGAAGCAACAGTGTATTTCGAATGCCAGCGTGCTCGCTGCGGGCTCACTGGTACGGGGACGGGCGCCTTCGTAGAACTCTAGCAGCTCCTGTCACGCGCAAAAGCGCGTGCGGAATGTGTCAGCGGCACCTGGGGCATCGGGATGCACATTCGGACGTCTGTCGGGTAGCCCGCGCGTGCTCATGGTCGGCGTTTCCTTGGTGGCGCGCGCGACCCATTGCGCTGGGTTCTCTTCGGATCGAAAATGCGACGGTCTTCTCACCCTATTCCGAAAAGAGATGGAAAACAGGGACATTTGTTCGGGACAACGAAGGACACCACGCGTTGAAGTGGACCGGCTCAAGTGAGAGTCAACTAAAGGTCATTCAGCATTCGGAGGATTCGATTCTCGCACTCAAGTCCGTCCCACACGAACTTGCCAGAGGGTAGCCTTCCCGTCGGAGGTGTGGGATCCTCGCTCTCCACGTCACTTGCTCGTAGCCCTTACAGCCTCTGCGCACTTGCCCCCAGGTACTTAGATTCCACAATCACTTCGCGACGGCGACACCTAGCCGCAAACTGCATGATGATCGACATCACAGCGCTGTCCAATCGGTGCATGGCGGTCTGTGTCAAACCGGATCCTTCTCCCGTGGTGCCTTGCGTGGCAGAGATGAACGCGAGTTTCTTCCGCAGCCCGAGAGGCCCCGCGAGAAGCGAGAGTGGGGTCCCGTCATGCAACATCAGCGTCCGCTTTGCTACTGTGAAAGCCGATTCGCCATAGTGTCTCGACACGCAGTAGTGGAAGTATGCGAGACGCGTGTTTCGGCTGAGAATGTCACTGAGGGCATTGGCACGCTCTTCCACGACCCGCTGGTCACCCGGCCCCATGCACACCGCAGCGAGTGACTCCAGACACCGATACAATCGATGGTTTGGATCACAGAGCGCGTCGATAAAATGACTCATACAGTGCTCATTCTCCCACTCAAACTCGAGCTTCAATTGCGACAGCAACGGCAATAAATCATAGGAGGAGAGCGCGTTGACGATGGCCTCGAGTTGCTTACTCTGAACAAGCTCAAGCCAAAGGTTTCGCAGCGATCGCAGCGATGACACGGCGCGTGACCAGGCGCTCACAGGAGCCTCCAAATCGTACAAACACAGTCGCAGCTCCTCCACGTCTGGGTTCATGGCCTGGATTAGAAGCTCAAAGTCGCCTTCAACAAGCCAGTGACATTTGATCGCGATCTTGCGAATATTGCGGTTCCCCATGCGCCAAGTAGTTACTTGAGGTCGCGTTTTCACGACAATATCCGAGTCATGGACCCACGCTTGACCCCACGCCGGTAGCAATACGCTCCACCAATCGTTCTGTTGATCGATGATGCGATGCTCGGTGTGTTCATACGTCTCAACAGCCACGGTATTTGCCGCACCTGACTCGACAGCCGGATCATAGAGCGTAAAGCGCGAGGCAGTGGCTCTCCGGTCCTCGTGGGCTTGGATGCTCTCGGCATAATGGGTAAACATGGTGACCAGTGGATCCCTGGTGTTTCCGACCAGGATGCCGCGTAGCGCTTGAACAAATTCCTGCCCATAAATATCGATGCGTACTTGCTCCACCGTGTGGTGTGCGAGATCGCTGAACATGGCCAACGCCATCATATGAACGGCGCGTGGGGAGTTGAGTAGACCAGAAGCGAGAAAGCCGATTGCTCGAACTGAGCGGGTGGCTGCGAGAGCGGAAAACGTTGGGAGTCGCTCCATGCCCCGCACCATTAGCTTGAGACCATCGATCCTGGCGTGAGCACCCGCGATCCCCGTTGCAAGCTCGTGGGTCTGGAGCAGCCTCTGCAGCGAAGTAAATCGTCGCGAAGAGGGTGTCGCACTCAAGTTCGGCATTCGAAGACGCACGATGTGCACGCCACGCGACACGAGCTCATTCAGTTGTTCCACGTCGCACTCGACGCGCAGTTTGCGCAGCGCCGCGTACCACGGCCGAATCAATGCAGAAAGCAACATGCTTGAGGGAATCCTTGGGAAGAAACCAAACTGGAACGTGGTGACGAGAGGGAGAAACTTGAGCTGGGACACGACGCATCCCTGTTTCGTCATGAACCACCATCGACTTCGATGTTGATTGCGCACTTTCCTTTCGAACGTGATCAATTGTGCGACAGTTGGGGGATCGCGTTTTTGTGTCGATGACGTTCGATCGTCGACACATACCTCAGGAAGTATCGTACACCCTCAAATGATTTTACTCGCTGCTGCTCGATATGGCTATGCTGTTGATTCGATGTAGCATTATAGACGACACCTCGCCGGTCTTGACTTTGCCTCCTCACCTCCACGGAGATGGAGCAAGATTGAATGACGACTTCGTATAGTCAAGTGTCGTCCTCCGCTGAAGTAGCTTCGAGTGGTCAATAATCTCCACGCTCACGCCATAAACAACCGCACCTCGCGTCGCGCACATATCGCGGAATACTGTAGAATCGCGGAGAGGGTCTCACTATCCAGCTGCTGTGCCGCGACTGTCGAGAGGAACGCAAGCTTCTGCCGCCGCCCAAGCGGGGCGGCTTCCACTGAAAGAACTTGAATATCGTGAGCTCG
Organism: Pythium rhizo-oryzae; assembly: GCA_027475725.1. Lineage (NCBI taxonomy): Eukaryota > Oomycota > Peronosporomycetes > Pythiales > Pythiaceae > Pythium > Pythium rhizo-oryzae. Next base: position 14,303 of record JAMFLL010000473.1, read on the forward strand.
GAGAGACTTAACGCAGGCTAGCTGACTGTCACGGCCGTTGATTCTGCCAAGCGCAAAATCAACGAGCCGCTTGTTCTTGCTGAGCACATCGCTGAAAGTTGCCGCGAGCGTGTGCAGCACACCCGAGTCAAGCGGCTGCCCTAAAGGTAGTGACTGAATGCGGAGTTTGTTGAGGCTTTGATACAATCGATGGTCTCGGCAGCGTAAAGCTTCGATGAATCCCAGCGGCATGGCACCAGTGACGACCCACTGAACTTCCAGCTCCAGTTTACGGAGGAACGGAACAGTGCCACCCACCGCCAATGCACTTGCGAATACCTCGAGTTGTTCGGACCGAACGCCCTCAATCTGGAGCTCGCAGAGAGCCGGTAAGGAAACCATAATCTGGGCGTACGTTCCCATTGGAGAACTCGCATCGTCGACATTGAGCCTCAGCTTCTCGATGTTCGGGCTCATCTTGGCCAACAGCTCCCCCATCCCGCCGAGCACACCACCAACGCATGTCATGCTGATCGCGCGGATGCTGGGGTTTCCAACGGTATGAGTTGCCTCCACGGAAGTACTCGTAACCTTAATGTCGGCATCATGCACCCACGCTTGGCCCCACGCCGGCAATACCACACTCCACCATTCCGACTCGCGACCGAGAACGCGAAGTCCAGCGTGCTCAACAGTGTCAACCACATCGTTTGGTTCGCCACGGCTTGAACTTGGATCGTAGAGTGTAAAACGCGACGCTCTCACTCGCAGGTGCGAATGAGCGTGGATGCTCGTCACCAAATGGCCAAACACGACTACCAGAGGGTCACGGGCGGTAAGAATCGCTTCTCGGAAAGTTTGAAATGCGTCGGTCTCCTTGAACTCAATTATAACATGCTCAATGTTGTGACGCGCGAGGCTGCCAAACAGCGCAGCCGCCACTGATCGGATCAAGTACGCACTATGGGGCCGGCTGTTTACCTGGAGAGTGATCTTGCGTAACGATCTGGTTGCATGAATGACTGAAACGATGCCTGGCACCATGGCGTCCGTGATTCTCTCCGAGCACAGTAGCAGCTCCTCGATGCCAGTGTGGACCATCGTCGGTTCAATCGCGCCTTCATGTGTCTCCAGGAGGCTTTGGAAGGCGCCTCACCTAGCTTTCTCCGATGATATTGGGCCCAAAATGTAGATGAGAGGGCTCTTGACCTCTACCGGCACATCTCCGGACCGGAGATTGTGAAGACGTACGAGGTCTTCGCCAATAAAGAAACATCGTTTGCTCCCAGGTCCGAATCCGTCGTGACGTTGGTAGCCCTCGCTAACACCAAAGCCGCATCTTTCGCGATTGCCGAGTTTGACCTTAGCGAGGCGTGTGTTCAGGAGCCTTCCATCGGTCCACTCGCGTTCAGCAGCTTGGAGCGCGACTGCCGTCTTGACAACTAGACAAACCCGATCAAAGCGCGCGTTGCACGAACCCTCGAAATGAAGATTGACGGGGATCGCGGGGTACAGCGTTGAGCCTTCTCCACAATTCCCACCGAGTTGTGCAATCGCTCTCAGCGTTTGGAGGAACTCGAGCGACCGACGCGGTTTCAGCATTCGCGGCTCGCGCACTCGCGGCGCCAACGAAAAGCACGCGCGCAGCGCCACTTGGCTCTGGCCGTCGGTGTGGAGGTAGATCCCCACACGACAGTGTTGCACGTCATCACTCATGTCCTCTGCACGGGTCCACAGCCAGTCCACGATGGCGCGGAATTTGGGAGCGGAAACCCGCGCCAGCAACGCCAACAGCTCCACGCCCTCGACCAGGCGCTGCGTCTCTGCCTGCGTGAGAGAGACGTGGCCCATGTGGAGCCACAGCACGCCGTCTTCCAGTGTGGTCTTGGCCTTAGCCAGCGCGGCCGCCCAGGGCTCCAGTACCGCGCGGAGCGTCATACCGTTGAGGTCTGTCGGTGGCGTCAACGGTGGAATGTGACGACAAGAGAGGAGGAGGAACCTCTTGAAGATACCCTGATGTGTCCCTCACCGTTCCGAAAACAAACCTCCTCAAAAGCGGGACTGTGTTCCGAAGTTAAAGTCGTCTTGACCGCCAGGAAAGAACCGCATGACGCACCGTCGCCGAGCTAACAATCTTGTTGTGCGCTGCTGCGTGTCAACCTGAGAAACCAGATTTCCACGTATCCTTCCTCACCACCACCGACGATCGACCAGTACCGCAATCTGCCGAGCGTTTTTCAGTCTTTACCTGCTGCTTTCGTGTGGCTGAATAGCTTCAAAATGAACTCGTGCATCATTCTCTCTCGCTCGAGGTCTGCGCGGATACGTCGCTCTTCAAGAGCGAGCTCATGCTCACGACGACGCGCAGCTTCTGTAGACTTATACTCACGGCGCAAGGCCGCCTCTTCGCGCAAGTACTGACGTTGCCTTTCGGCCTCTTCGCGCTTGAAAGCCATCTTCTGCAGCTCAAACTCGAGATTGCGCCTGCCATCGAAGCCCGTGGAAGCGATCGCTGGCGCCAGCGCGTCCGTACCGTCATCGGTCTTCGCCACCTTTGAGCGGCGCCTTCCAGACGTGACCGTGATCGGTGTCGGGGTGGAGGAGGGCGCGTCGGTCGCCGAGGACTCGCCAGCGTCATCATCGTCCTCATCCTCGTCCAGCTCGTCCACGGCACGACGCTTGAGCACGGTGCCGGACGTCGCCAGTGCTACGGCCTTCGTGCTCGTCTCGTTTTTCTCCGCCGCAACCCGCCCATTCCAATCGTCCATTTGAGTCAAAATCTGCTGCAACAGCGCGTCGCGCTCTTGGAACGCCTCGCTCGTACCTGCCTGACGGAGAGACGTGCACTTGTCGGCCCGAAACTGGCTCACGAGCGTGCAGAAGCCTGTCCGCAGGGCTGGTCCGTTCTTCTGGACGACAAAGTCCTCGTGTTTCGCGCACTCCACCGCTATCGCATCAAACACTTTCATGATTCCGTTGGCCGTGCCCGCTGGCGCGCGCCACGGACGGAAGGCGTTCACTGTTTGCAGCAGGATCACGTCGTCGCTGGCGCGGAATTTTTTGCGCACTTGTGGCTGGTACGGCGCCGCACAGTCCGCGACATCGTTGCCGCCGAGCGGTTCGAGATCGGCGGCTTCTTCGGTAAACGCAGCGTCGTCGCGCCGCTATTCGCCAACGTTACTGTCCTAGTCGTGTTAAGTACGTTTCTAGCTGAATCTCAACTGGAAACAGCGAAAGCGAAAGCGCACCATCGGTCTCAGCGGCCCAGTCGAGTTGAGTTCCAAACGTCTCTTGCTGACGTGACTCTTGCGGTGGTTCTCCAGTGAGCCGAGTCTGGGTCGAGCTTCAAGATGACACATCTCTGGTAACTGGTATCTGCTCATGGCGTGCCAGGATTGCTGCCACGGCCATGGCATTGGTGCGAGACGTGTGGGCAGGAGAGGCGCGAGCTGCCGTGCGCGCAGCCGTGTGGGCTGCCATGGTCTCCCGGCTGGGGGGCTACGGGGCCAAGTGCGATTCGAGATTTGGCGTGGCGCGGACTCTCTCGCCATCACACTGACGCCAGGTCCATCGGGACGTCGGTCGCCCGCAGGGAGGTGCTGAACGACAGAGAGCACGTCACTGCCGAGGTGTCTCAGTCAAAAGGGAGCCCTCAACGCAACGACTAGATGAATGCAAGGTCTTGTACTGTAGTATTGCTAAATTGAGTTCACCCTGATCTCCTGCGGTCGGGCCGGACTGATTGCCACGACGTCGCATTCGATGATAGCGGCACTATCACAGCGTGAGACCGAACACGCACCCGACCACAACGAGCAGGCCACGTACAGTCTGCCAGCCCGCGTTGTGTTCGGACGGCGCAGCCGACGTCGTCGGCTTCGGCGTCGGGGAGGCGGAGCGGAACGGCGCCGGCGTGGACGTCGGGGCCGTGGAGGGAACGCTCGTGGTCGGACGCGGCGCCACGATCGTCGGCTTGGCGCCCGAACCAGAGCCCGAGGTGCTCGAGTCGGAGCGCTTCGGCGTCGTCGACGGCGGCAGAGCCTTCAACTCACCAATGTCGATCCCGACCTTGTCGCACCGGTCGTGCAGCGCCTTGAACTTCTCCATGTAGAAGGTCCGCGAGCTAAGCGGGGTATTCTCGTCGAGCGTGCAGTCCGGGCCGTTGTAGTACTGGTCCTGGATGGCGTCGAGGCAGCCCTTCTCGACGCAGATCTGCTTGTCGCGCTCCGCGCCGTCCATGGCCTTGTTGGCCTCGAGCTCACCCACTTTGACGCACGGCGCCTTCATCTTCCTAGAGTACTCGAACTCCTCGTCCGTGCAGACCGCGGCGTCGCTCGCGGCGACGAACAGCGAGAGCGCGACGAGCACGAGCGCGCGGCAGAACATCACGAGGAGAGCTGCGGGGTATACCGGTCGGAAGACAGTTGGAGAATGAAGACGCCCCTCCTGGGTGTTTGTGGGGGTGGCAGTGGCGTTCGCTGAGGCTAGCCACTCATCCTGCAGTCCGTGTGGTCACCACTGAGTGGGTACACCGGGTGTACCCACTCAGTGAGTCACTCACGCCAGACAGCGCATTACCAACGGTACCGCGCATAGCCAGACGGCGTCGCAACCGTAATGACATCACTACCACAGCTTCCCTTGTCTAGCGACACTGGCAGAGATATGAACAATGCTACGTAGATCAGTTTTCAGCACCAAATACATGAGACTTTCGTTTGCTTAGTATAGGTTTTTGCAGTCTCATCGAGTGTAATGGGTGGCGTCAAATAGGGGAAACTGTTGGCCAAAGCATGCCAGATCTCACCGACGTTGCCCTTGTCCCCCTTGACCGCCATCCAATATTTCCCTCGAACCCACCATCGGAGCGACCGACCTCTGTCGCATACAGTAACCCCTGCCACGTGTACGTATTCGCCAGAAATGACCGGCTGTCATCCTCCTCAACCGCCCAGCGAGCAACCCGAGCCGCGAACGAAGATACCACGGCTCAGTGGGAACGAGGCACCGCGGCTTCTTTCACACCTCCCTGTTGTGCGCGATCAATTTCTCTCCCCGAGCGACAGTGCCGGGCTGCACCAGACGGGCCATGTCCTCTTCGGCGACAGTGAGATCGCGGCGCACGCGTTCGCCGGCCACGCCATCGCACGCTGCCTTCTCCGCGGCTGCGCACACGACTGGTGCGGGCCCGCGCCGCTTGTCCTCTCACAGCACCGTCTACTGCGATAATCTGCGGCCTCGAACCGCCGATGAGTCTGTCAGCACGCTGGAGAGGGACCTCTCGCTCGCTCGCCTGATGAGCTCGAAACTCGGCTCGCTGCTCAACACCGACAAGAGTCTGCAATACTAAACCTACGCATCCTCCCGTTGATCCTCCCGATCGCGCGTTTCCGAGAGCTCTAGCAGCAGGGGCATGAGTCGGCGACAGCGCTGGGCTGCCACCTTGCAACTGCTCTGCCAACAACGCGAGCGTGGCCTGCGCGCTGTGCTTGACACTGGAAACGGCCGATCAGGATACCTTTGACGAGCGGAAGGACGCCGAGGAGCAAGCTCTAGAGGAACAACTTCTTGCGGAAGGGTACGAAGACGACAGCGAGGAGTTTGAAGCGCGTATGGAGGAGTTGCGCGCGGCCAAGGATGCCATGGAGATGATTGTCGAAGGATACGGTAGCTGGGGCGCTGACACGCGCCAGGCTTTGGCGCGGCTTTGTGAGGATAGCTGCTCGCCATCACTTCGACAGATCGACGAAGCCTACAACGAAGACGTGGACGAGGCGTGCACAAAACTGTATTCGCACGACTCGGACATCTCGTTCTGCGCGCACCAGTTGCAGCCGGTACTCGCGTTCTTCGAGCGCCACGACTTGTGGCCCGTGCGCCACGCAGTGATCAGGGATCTTCCAAACGACGTGAGCGAAGATCACAGCGTCGAGATGGTCGGTGCCGAGGCGCCTCACGGCTTCGTTGCCGGCGTGTACTACGTGGTTCAGTACACATAATCTGATGGAAGAGGTGCTTTCAGTGGCGGCTGGTTCCACGCCATCCTGATGGACAGTTTACATTGGTGCGTCCCCGATGCCAGGTTATCCACAGACTTGGCCCGTCTTCAACTTCAACTATCTGCGGGACCGTGTCCCTCGTTTGTCAATCAGGACAGAGCGACCATCAACGGCAAAGCAAGAACACGTCGGTGCACGAATGTGTGGGAGCGGCTCGACCGTGGTCGGCAGTCGAACCGCAAGGGATGCCCCCGGGCGCCAGGCACCAATAGACGCACCTGATACTTCCCACGCGAGAGTGCGGTGTTGGCCCACGATGCTTCGCGTGGAGCGCAGAGACTTGCGATTACGCTAGGTGATATCCTCAGCAAGAACAAACGCATCGCGTCGTTCGTGTTTGCGGTGACAAGCGGCCATGGTGACGCTGCGTTTGCCGCGGCGAAGCGATCGTTGGCGCCGCATGACGGAGACGCGCTGCCGCGTCGTGGTGGGCCACTTGCACTGCGGAAGAAGCTCGCGCTCATCTCCGCAGCCCAAGCTACGCGCGACGAGGCTGGGTGTGACGGCTCCGCCATGCAGCGACTGGATTGCGGGCCACTGTCTACGATCATGCAGTTTGCGGCGATGTGTGATCGCCGCACCGTCCGTCTGTATAGCGTTTAGGTTTCTCGTAATCACACAAGGGGTGTTGTGATGGCCTGCCTGTTGTGGCGATGGAGAAATTGCTTGAGACCCAACAGATCCGCGCGCCAGGTCAATCTCATTTTGTATGAACACCGCGGTGTCAGGTGGCGGCGCTGCTCGTCACCCCAGACCGGCAGATCCACCCCGGCACCTTTTTGGATGTACGCAAGTCAGAGTCAAGTAAAACTAGGTAACCCACGCCCCACGCGCTTTGTTCTTTCGGTGGCCCCGTAAGGCGAGGAACGATGCAGTACATCGCGCCTGCTCTTGGCAAGCCGCGATGGCTGCAACTTCAACTACCTAACTTCGGGACGGCGTCCCTGATTATGACGAGCGCGGTCCTCCTCCGTTCGGGACTTGCGGGACAGCGAGTCTGTTGAAGAGACGCCAACCCAGCAGGAGGCGACCAAGACAACGAGGGTCTCGCGTGAGTTCTCTGCAGGGGCTGTCAATGAGTCTCTGCTTGTGGTACGATAGGGTAGCCGACTGCGTGGACCACGGCCTAAGGTGAGGTGGCGGCGTGGTGACGTCTCATAAAGGCACATCGGTCGCGCGAAGAAGCTAATGACTCGAGTGTCTGCGCGTGACGTTCGGTTGCAGGGCGGCCACACAGGCCATCCACCAGTTTGAATCAAGCGCTGTGTCCGACGTTATCCGCGATTACTCTAGCTAGAAGAACATGGCAACCATCTGCGCGTGCATTTTCCTCCCATTGGGTTGTCATTTGTGTGGCAGAGCCAATCCGGTGGGGAGTGCTTGTGACGGACGTCGCTCGAGTGGCTGCGGGTATTGGGAATCCTTTTCACTGCAAGCATTCTCGCATCCCAAGTAGTGAAGACGCGTTCGGCAACGTTTGGCTTTCTGCTGGAAGGACTGGGAGGTACCGTGGTGTTGATGGATGTCGCCACCGGTGTTTCGGTACCGGGGTGGGTTGAGGAACTGCGTCGCGTCCCAGACGTCGCTCAACCCACGCCGCTCCACTTCAGGATTCCCTTCACTCTGCGCTTTTCTCACCAAAGAAAATGTCGCTCCGCACGACTATCCGGCCGTGGTATCCAGCGCTGAAGAAGCTGCGCCTCGAGCTCAGCGACGACGACGGCGTCATCTGGCTCCACTTTGGCGAAGACCCGATCAAACAGGACGCGGCGGCGACGACCGTCGAGGGCCTGCAGCTCGTGGCGTGGCTCGCGTGCGTGTCGTGGTCGGACTTTCGTTTCGTCGTCCGCGAAGTTTGGCCGGCGGCAAAGGCTCAGTTGGACAAGCCCATGCGCGTCGGGGTAAAGCTCCACAGCGTTCGTCATGGATTCGTAGCGCTACGTGCGTGCTTCACGTTTCCGCCGCGCACGAAAGGCACCGAGAACTGGACGCGCACGGCTAGGCCGTCTGACTCGGCTCTATACGTCGACACTCGCCGCGTCCTCGATCAAGCGCGCTCACGCTCGCCGCGTTTGGTTGGTGGGGAGCGCGACTGCGTGCCAGAGGTTCCGGTCGACGTTATTGCTGATAGTTGGAGCTCGGCTGACTCTCGGAAGATCCCCTATCTCATGCTGGCTGTGGCCAGGGCGCAGGATTCCGCACGACCTAGCGCCAGTGATGACGACAACCTCGAGTTGAATATGCGCCTCGCCAAGGTCACGTTCGATGACCCTTATGTCTTTTCTGGCGGGGAGGGCCAAGCCAGTGTCTTGAACGAACTGGTGTCACGTGGTGTGAAACTCAACCGTTGTTGCGTGCCGTGCCTGGACGAAAAGAACAAAAGCTCGGCACGAGAACTCTTCTTGGCGGTGCAGAAGTTCTTCCAGACGCACGAGCTCGCCGTTCAGGACGCGTCCGCGATTTCCAGAATCGACGGGCTCGTGTTCTATGTGACCGCCATGGAACCGCGTTTGTGTTCAGCGATTGCGGCCGCCCGCGCCGTTCGTTGCGTGCTCGTGCGGTCTGTCTACCATGGAATCACACCACGCGTTGTCCATCTCCTGACCGTGGCGTTGTTCAGCGATCTCGCGCACCACACCGTGGAAGAGGTGGACATAACGATGTACTCTCGAGAGGAGCTCCAAGCGTTCAGAACCATCCTGATCAACAACACCGAGGACCCACTGATCACGGTATTTAGCGAACACACAGAGAGCATCCGAGCGAACCAACACTTGCGCGCCACGGCGTCCCGCTTCGCTCTCTACAAGCCGACTGGCAGTCATAACCACGGCAATGTTGTGGTTGTCGAGACATTCGAACACAAGAGACTTCGCATTCTTGACCACCAGGACGGGTGGTGGAGTGTGTTGTTACCCGCATGGGGACGAGCGTGGGTCCGCGACTCGGACATCGTGGTGACGTCAGGATATTCCGCGGCAGCCTGGCGGATGGGGAATTCCAACATCCGCAAGATTGCTTTAAAGTGCATGGGACATCACATCCGTGACTTCGAGTCACTCGTCCAGGTCATGAACCCAACCGTTGAAGATCTACGGTTAGGTGGCATGTATGACGAAGCGGCCCCGCTGGACGCGTGGCCCCGCATTGTATCTTCGCTCCAATCCCTGCGAGCACTCTCTATCGGTGTACTTCGAAGCGACCAACTGAGTTCGATCGTGGACGCTTTTGCTTCGGCTGAGTTCTTACCAATGCTCGCTCGCCTACGGCTCGAAGCCGAATGGAGGCTCGAGTCGAGCTCAATCGAGTTCATTGATGCGCTGTGCGACTTTGACCACCGACTGTACCAGTGTCTCGAGTCGCTTGTCGTGAGAGTGACTGGTCGTGGCGTTCCGCGCCAAGCAGCACAGAGTCTAGCTGTTGCGTTCGGCGACATGCTCAGCAGGAACAAGCGTCTCGCGTCGTTCGAGTTTGGAATGTCGGGCATGTATGGAGCATCTGCACTTGCCGCAGCGAAGCGAACGCTGAAACCTCACGATGGTGATGTGACACCGCATAACGTTAGTCCACTGCCGCTGCGGAAGAAGCTCGCGCTCATCTCCGCAGTCCAAGCTACGCGCGACGAGTCTGGGCGTGCCGACTCAGCCTTGCAACAACTAGATAGTGGTCCGCTGTCTATGATCATGCAGTTTGCGGCGACCTGTGGCTGCCGCACGGTTTGTGTGGAGAAACTTCGCTACGTCTCGTAAATGGACCGCGGACTCGTTTGGCGGCGTTCATGTGAATAGGGAACGTACTTGAGCGACCTCATACCTTCGTTCCGGATCTCTTTCCCAAACTGCTTTCGCGGGATGCTATGAGAGAACCTGTGTGGTGCTGCAGTGTTGCCTGTCGCCTTCAAGCCAAACGGGGATATGCGTCCATGGCCGATGTCGCTTCGCTCGTGTACCCAAAACACGTGCAGCAACTGAGCCCATTGGTCTCATTTGATATGATCCAATCAGAGCATCCCCTAAGTCACCCAACGACACAACCCATGTGCCCCGGCAGTGTCTTCGACCCACTCACTCCACCTTCTCTCTCGCGACGGGCATGCATCTCCGCACGTTGATCCAGCCGTGGTACGCCGCGCTGAAGAAGCTGCGCCTCGAGCTCAGCGACGACGACAGCGCGATCTGGCTCCACTTCGGCGAGTCTCCGATCAAACAGGACGCGGCGGCGACGACGATGGAAGGCGTACAGCTCCTGGCGTGGCTTGCGTGCGCGTCGCGGGCGGACTTCTGCGGAGTTGTCGGCGACTTGTGGCCAGCAGAGCGCGCCAGTTTAGACGAGCTGCGCCGCGTCGGGTTGAAGCTACACACGGGCCGCCATGGGCTCGTCGCGTTCCGTGCCTGCTTCGGAACTCCAACGCGAGCCAGCGGTACGGGGAAGTTGATACCCTGGGAAGGACCGAGCTACTCGGCACCGTGCGCCGAGGCGCGTGGTGTGCTCGAGCGAGAGTGTTTCGCGCCCGAGATACCGGTCCACGTCATCGTTGAAGCTCGGGTCCACGACGGCCTTCAACTCGTACTCAACGTAGTCTGGGCCGAGGACGCCAATCGCTCATCGTCAAGCAAGGCCAACGCTCAGCAGTCACATCTGCGCCTCGACAAGCTCACACTCGACGAACCGAGCGTCTCGTTCGCGACTGTCGGGCGCGTCAGTCTTCTCCTCCAGCTCGTGTCGCGTGGTGTGAAAGTCGTACGCTGCCTCCTGCCGAGGCTAGACGGGGAAGTGAGGATATCGCCGCGAGATCTCTTCACATCGCTTCAGAAGCTGCTCCAGACGCACGAGCTCGCCACCCAGAACGCATCTACCATCGCCGATGCCAGGGTCGATGAGCTCTTGGTCGATGTGGATTCCATGGAACCCCGTTTGTGCTCCGCGATCGCGGCCGCCCGCGCCGTTCGCTGTGTCTTGGTGCGGTCCGCCCAGCATGGAACCGCACCACACTTAGTCCATCTCCTTGCAGTAGCGTTGTTCAGTGATCTCGCACAGCACAACGTGGGAGAATTGATCATGACTATGCACAAGCGAGACGAGCTCCAAGCGTTTAGAGCTATCCTGATCGATAACACCGAGGATCCACTGATCACATTATTTGACGAGCAGACTGAGAGCATACGTGCGAACCAGGACTTGCGAGCCGCGGCCTCCCGCTTTGCGTTGTATGATCCGGCTGTCAAGGCCGATGACGTGAACTTCGTCGTCGAGACGTACGAGCACACGAAGCTTCGCATTATTGACCACCAGGACAGGTGGTGGAGCGTGTTGTTACCTGCATGGGGACGAGCGTGGGTCCGTGATTCGGATATCGTAGTGACTTCAGGCTATTCTGTCGCGGGCTGGAAAATGGGAAACCGCAGCGTCCGCAAGATTGCGCTGTCGTGTATAAACGCAGACATCGGCGATTTGGAGTCTCTCGTCCAGGTCATGAACCCAGCCGTCGAGGAGCTACGGCTACGTGTCAAGTACGACGTAGCGGCAGTAGTCAACGCCTGGCCTACCGTCTTATGTTCACTCGAGTCGCTGCGAGCTCTCTCGATCGCCGTGATTCGGAGCGACCAACTCGATTCGATCGTGGATGCGCTCGCCACCGATGGCATTTTACCGTCGCTCAATCGCCTGCAGCTCGAGGTCGAGTGGAGACTCGACCCCCGTCCTATGCGATTCATTGACACGCTGTGTGATCCCACCCATCGCCTATGCAAGAGTCTCGAGTCCTTGGCTGTGAACATCGTCGGTCGTGGGGGTCCTGGCGAAGTCCAAGGTCTTGCGGTTGTGTTTGGGGATATGCTCGCCAAGAACAAGCGCCTCGTGTCGTTCGAGTTTGGCGTTTCCTATCGGTATGGACCAGCCGCACTCGCGGCTGCGAAGCGAATGCTGAAGGTGCATGACGGAAGTTTAGCTGGGATCGTTCCTCTTGCACTGCGGAAGAAGCTCGCGCTCATTTCCACGTTAACAGATCCACGAAATGTTTCTTGCCGAGCTATGCAGCGACTGGATAGCGAGCAGTTGTCTGCGATCTTGCGGTTTGCAGCTGCACGTGGCCGTCGTCAAGTATGCGTCAAGAAAGTTGTTGGCTGACTTCCATGACATGAGGAGGAAGGACTTCGTCTCTGGATCCCATATGTGTAACGAACTCACCTCTGGATAAATCATGCAAGCTCAAGAACTCGAAAACGCCGATATCGTTGACGGTAAACGTTGTCTGTATTCTCTGGCAACATTAGGGCAGCGGCTCTAACGCGTCCAGTGGCCACCGAGGGCGGTACTTGGCGCCTACCGGCTCACTACGCATACCACGCTCGTAGCGCTCGACGCCCGCCCAAGCGATCATTACGCCGTTGTCCGTGCACAACTTCGCGGGAGGGAACACTACGCTAATGCCTTCGTCCTCGCCGGCCTCTTGTATCCGCTTCCGCAGGTACTGGTTCGACGCGACGCCACCGCACACGACCAAGTGCTGGAGATCCCGGCCGACGCGCTCGCGGCCCCACTCGCACGCGCGCCGCGTTCGCGTGATGAGCTGGTCCACAGCGCGACGCTGGAAAGATGCGCACAGATCAGCCTTTGTGGAGTCGTCCAACGAATTGATCGTCTTGAGTTCCCGGAGCATCGCTGTCTTGATGCCTGAGTACGAAAAGTCGCAATCCTGTTGGACCAATAGTCGGAATTAGTCAGAGTCCCAATAAACACGAGTTGATGAAGTCCAGTAGACTGGTCTTACCGGTCGCCGTTTCATGGGCTCCGTGAAGGGGAACGCGCGGTCGTTTCCGCGGCGCGCGAGGTCCTCGATGAGCCTGCCGCCGTGGACGCCCGGGTTCTCGGCTGTGAGGTTGAGCATGCGCGCCACTTTGTCGTACGCCTCTCCGACCGAGTCGTCGAGCGTGTTGCCTAGAAGCTCATAGTCGCCGATGCCGCGTGCAAGTACGAGGCAGCAGTGGCCACCGGAGACCAGCAACACCAGGAACGGGAACTCAGGGCGTGAAGGCAAGTCGAGCTAAGCCGTGCATGAACGAATGGCGGTGCACCGTGAGCACTCATCAGTCGAACTACAGTGCTAGCATCCACTTGAACGCACCGACGGGAGACGCGCGACCAGCACGTGCGCCTCGAGGTGGTTGATCTGCAAGAAGTCGATCTTGTGGTCCAGCGCGAGTCGCTGCGCTGTCGCGAGACCGACTCCAAGACACGGGGAGAGCCCAGGCCCCGACGTGACAGCCACAGCTGCAAGATCCGACACCGAAGAGAGGCCACTGAGAGTTCATAGCAGCATCACGCGATCGTCAGCGTCTTTCTTGTTGCCATGCATAGACCCACACGAGTGGACAGAAGCCAACAAACGCACCTTTGCTGGATCGCGGCGTCCAGCACGTGCGGCAGGTTCTCTTCGTGGGCTCGCGCCGCGAGCGCAGGAACGATGCCTGTGAGAAAGCAGGAGTTGAGCTTACTTAGTCGTCGCATTCGTCACCCGCAACCACGCGTGAATCACGCGGCCGCACCTTTCCACTGCGCGTTGAGCTCCCACTGGGACGACACGACGCTGCTGAGCACGTTGCCGTCCGTGTCCACGACCGCGACCGCCGTGTCGTCGCAGCTCGTCTCGATGCCCAGCACGTACGACACGCTGCGCTGTGCGCCTGCTCGGTGGACGCTGCGCAGTGCTCGCGGCAGGCGGCGCGCCGCGGCCGACACCATCGTCCGCAGCATTTGGCGCGAGCGGACGGAAATGACGCCGGCACCAGAGCTTTCTTCCGATTTCATTGGTTTAAATTACGTTTTTCAGCCAATCAAAATTTGTATCCTTTCATCGCACATTGAGCAGCTTCCATCAGCTCACCTTTTTTTTCCAACTCGACCTGGACGCGACAATGTCGACGTACGAGAAGACGCTGATCCCGCCGCTCAACTTCTCCATGGTGGACTCGGGCGTCTACCGCTCGGGCTTCCCCAACAAGAAGAACCACGCGTTCCTGCAGCAGCTCGGGCTCAAGTCGGTGCTGTACGTGAACGCGAAAAAGAACGCACACAAAGCGAGAGATCTCTGATGGCTCTTTCTCTAGGTACCTCTGCCACCAGGAACACCGCGACGAGAACCTCGCGTTCTTCGAAGCCAACGGCATCCAGCTCTTCCAGTGCCCCATTGATGGCAACAAGGTACAGCGCGGCGCGTCTGTGTCTAGGTCTCGTGCGGCTTGCCTCACAATATCTTCTTGTATCGGTCAACACATAACAGGAGCCGTTCATCGGCATCGACGCCGAAGCTATGGCCGACGCGCTCCGCCATCTACTAGGTACAGGGCATGAAAAGCTGGCGACTGGACACCTCAAGATGCGAACAGGGCTGACGTTGTGCTGTTTGAACTTTTGGAGACGTCCGGAATCATCCGATCTTGGTCCACTGCACAAAGGGCACGGTGCGTGCCCATTCTCTCTCTCAAGACCGTCGCGCTGTCCCCTGGCTAATGTGGTCATGAACTGCTGCTCCCAACAGCACCGCACGGGTTGCGTCATCGGCTGCCTGCGCAAGATGCAGTACTGGTCGCTGACGTCGATCATCGACGAGTACTGCCGCTTCGCCGGCCCGCGCATGCGCCTGCTGGACCAGCAGTTCATCGAATTCTTCTCGCCCTGGATCAAGTACGATGAGCGCCACAAACCGAGGTGGATCTACTAGGACCGGAGCCACACCGTTGTCGCTGGTAGTTTGTGGACTAACAAACGCTGCACATGCAATCATCATTTTGTTGTTTATTCATGAAAGAAAAAGGCACAAACGAAATGGACAAGCACACGTCGTTGAGCCTCCTCCCCGCATTATTGTTCACTGCATATTTTGTTGTTGAACGGCAGCAACGTTCCCGCTTCGATCGCATGGCGACAAGTCTCCATGTGCATCTATGCGCTGGCCTTGTACGCGCTACCGTTCGCGAACTTGTTGACCCACTCCTCGTTCTTGAACGGGGCGCCGGGCCACGCCTTCTGGAAGTGGTCCTCCGGGTTGAACGACGACGGGTCCTCGAGGCGCTCAACGAGCTTGTGCTTGAACTTGCGGATCAGACCCTGCACAGGCCAGGCCGCGGCGTCACCCAGAGCACAGATCGTGTGGCCCTCGATCTGGCGCGAGATCTCCTCAAGCATCGGGATCTCCTCGAGGTCGCCCTCGCCCTTCTCCATGCGGCCGAGGATCGACTCCATCCAGCCCGTGCCCTCACGGCACGGGGTGCACTGACCACAACTCTCGTGCGTGTAGAAGTGCGAGAGACGACGGATCGCACCGACCATGTCCACGCTCTTGTCGAAGATCGTGACAGCGGCGGTACCGAGACCAGAGCCACCACGCTGCTTGAGGTCGTCGAAGTCCATCATGATGTCCTGGCACAGCTCCTCGTCAAGCACCGGCACGGACGAACCACCGGGGATACACGCCTGGAGGTTCTCCCAGCCGCCACGCACGCCGCCACAGTGGCGCTCAATGAGCTCACGGAGCGGAATGCTCATCTCCTCCTCGACCGTGCACGGGTTGTTCACGTGGCCCGAGATACAGAAGAGCTTGGTGCCGTGGTTGTTCTTGCGGCCGAGGCTCGAGAACCACGAGGCACCGCGACGCAGGATCGTGGGCGACACGGCGACGGTCTCGACGTTCGTCACGGTCGTGGGGCAGCCGTAGAGGCCCGTGTTGGCCGGGAATGGCGGCTTGAGACGCGGCTTGCCCTGGCGGCCCTCGAGACTCTCGATCAGCGCAGTCTCCTCACCGCAAATGTAGGCGCCAGCGCCACGGTGGAGGTAGACGTCGAAGTCGTAGCCCGAGCCACAGGCGTTGCGGCCGAGGAAGCCCTTCTGGTAGGCCTCGTGGATGGCCTCCTGGAGGATCAGCGCCTCGTTGAAGAACTCGCCACGGATGTAAATGTACGCGGCGCGCGCGCGCATGGCAAAGCCCGCAACGAGGCAGCCCTCCACGAGCTTGTGCGGGTCCTTGCGCATGATCTCGCGGTCCTTGCACGTGCCGGGCTCCGACTCATCGGCGTTCACGACCAGGAACGACGGGCGGCCGTCCGTCTGCTTGGGCATGAACGACCACTTGAGGCCGGACGGGAAGCCGGCGCCGCCGCGGCCGCGCAGGCCCGAGTCCTTGATCTCCTGGACAATCCAGTCCGGGCCCATGCAGAGCAGGTCCTTGGTGCGGAACCAGTCGCCGCGGCGCGTGGCGCCGTCGATGCGCCACGTGTCCTCGCCGTACACGTTCGTGAAGATGCGGTCCTCGTCCTTGAGGCCGCCGTAGACACGGGTCATGGCCGGCTCGGCCGCCTGTTCAATCACGAATTCCACCACCGCGTGAGCGTCTCGCTCCACCACGACACTTAACGAGACATGGGGTTAACGTACCGCACTGGCCACGGCCGCCGTCGTGCGGAACTCGCGCACTGTTCAACGCAATTCATGAATCCACGGGTTAGATCCGGCGGGTTAAAAAGATCCGAAAGTGGTGTGTGGACGGATCGCTGTAGCGGCGCGTGTGGCGATCGCCTCGTGGCCGCAAGCACACCGATCGAGAGCGCGCGCCACGCGCCGTCGCGTGGGGCATAATAACGTACCCTGCTTGAGGTTGCGCGCCAGCCGCGTGACCGTCTTCATCGCGCTCGTCGTTGCGTCTCGCCGCTGCTTTGTGGTTGGAACGCCACCGACTGTGGACTCTCCCCCTTTGTGTGGCCTTCCGGTCGGTCCGTGTGGCCCTGGGGGAATTCCCAGGACACTTGTTACAAATTGGCCCCCTCGGCCGCACCCGCGGAACGACACCGCCAAAGCTGGGGCTGGGCCAATTTGTAACACCTCGACCCCCCTTGCCGTTGGGCCACAGACGACCCGGTGCGGCGCTCCCACAAAGTACGAAATCCGCACCGTCAAAACGCTCCCTGTAAGTACGATCTCCACTAGTCGAGTGTACAGTCTATGGTCCTGTAAAGTACGATTAGTCTGGCTGTAAACCATGGTGTGGACCACACCGAGGGTTACACCCTGCCAACCAACAACCCAGCTTCTTTTTGTTCCGGCACATTCGATGCTTCCTTGAGAAGACACTCATCAGTTCCCCCGTGCATTCAAGGCCGCCAGAAGACCCAGCAAGCGTCGAGGAAACCCGGCGCTCCCCTCCCCATCCGCCTTCGCGAGCGCGTACCCCCACACCTGTTCGATTCCCCACATCCCGGCGCCTCGCCGCGTACCCTCCTCGACCATGGACGACGTGCACATGCTCCACAAGCGGCTCGCCAAGTTCGCGAGCGGCGATTCGACCGACGCCGGCGCGGCGCTCGACGTGCTGCGCACGCTCGACAAGACCGTGATGACCGTCGCGCTGCTCAAGGAGACCAAGCTGGGCCACACCGTGGGCAAGCTGCGCAAGCACGAGAACGAGAAGATCGCGAACCTCGCCAAGTCGCTCGTCAAGAACTGGAAGAACATGGCGCTCTCGCCCAAACCGGCCGCGCTCGAGCGCAAGACCTCGGCGGTCTCGGTCGCGTCCTCGGACGGCGACAGCAGCGACAAGCCCACGAGCAGCAGCAACGACAAGCCCGCCGCGAGTAAGCCCGTGGCGCCCAAGCCGGCCAAGCCGTCGCTCTCCGGGCCGCTCATCCCGCCGGGGCTCGACAAGATCCGCGCGACCGTGCGGACAAAGCTCAAGGAGACGCTTGAGGCCTCGGAGGGCGGCAACCCGGCCGACGTCGCGATGGACATTGAGATCACGATGGCCAAGCAGTTCCACATTGGGCTTGCGAACGAGAACAAGAAGGACTACACCGCCAAGTTCCGTCAGCTGTCGTTCAACCTGAAGAAGAACGCGCCGCTGCGCGAGGACTTGCTGCAGCAGCTCGTCACGGCCGAGCAGCTCATCGCGATGTCCTCGGAGGAGCTCGCGACTGCCGAGAAGCGTAACGAGATCCTCAAGCTGCGCGACGACGCGTTCCAGCGCGCGCGCCTGGACTGGGCCGACGCGAACGAGGACAAGATCAACAAGCAGTGCGGCATCTCGGACGCCAAGGGCCTCTTCACCTGCGGCCGCTGCAAGTCGTCCAAGACCAGCAACACCCAGAAGCAGACGCGCAGTGCCGATGAGCCCATGACGGTGTTTGTGCAGTGCCACAACTGCGGCAACCGGTGGAAATGCTAGGTCCCCTTCTCGTTTCGTAGTGACAGTACAGGCGTCGCGACATGTCGTCTCGCTCTCTCCGCGGGAGTAATCTTTATTGTAATCCCACAGGGCAGCCTGTGGCTTTGCACCACCCAACGCCATGTCGACTATGCTTCTTGCCGCTCTGTCCCAGAAAGATACGCCGTGCGTGGTCTGTGTCTGGGAGGAGGTACGCGACGGGGAGAGGACAAAACGCCATTTGGCAAGCATTCTTTTCTATTCAAATATATGTTTTCACAAGCCATCGTAAACCTGTTCGCCATGATCGTAGCTCTTCACTTATCGTCCTATATCGCTTCATACAGGTTTTGGCCTTGGTGTTGATTGAGCCCAACATTTTTGGGCTTCCCCGACTGGCCGAGAGCATCTAGCATGCCGCGCGCCGGCCCTCGGCAATCGCGTGCGCATTTTTGGTCCCACTGCGTGGCGCTGAGAACCCTCTCTGCCCACGCTGCCTCCGCACCAGTGCTTCGTGTCGGCCCCATCGACGGCCACGCCGCGCACGACCACAACGAAGCGCCGGCTCTCGTGCCCGGCGGAGGCCACCGCCATCGTCGCCACAGCGATCATTCCGCAAGAAAGCGAGTCTCGGGGTCGCGACTGGTATACCCGTACGCACCACGTCAAGCGCCAACGTATAACCAGGCATCCTATCGGTATGGCGCCGTCGATCTCTGGTGGCGACGTGGACTGCCTCCCCCCAGTCCGGCGCCCTTGTGATGAGGAGGAAGAGGAACAAGATCTCGACCGCCTCGTCAACGGGAAGTCTTCGTGTCTCGGCTGTAGTGCGTCCGCAACTGAGAGCGTTGTGAACGAAGAAGAGATCTGTCTCTGTCCAAAGCCGGGCGCTGATTCCGGGCAGGTCACGCGCGGCGGCGTGCGCGTCCGCGGCCCCAAAGTGCCGATATCCTCGCCTGCACGCCGCGTCGGCCCCGTGCTCGCCATGGCGTTGCTTTGTGTGACGCTGTGGGCCAGCGTGCGTGTGCAGTTCCCCAGCTCAAAGTTGTTGCCAGGCGTGCGCAACGATTCGTACGAGCGCCCCGCGACGCGTCCTCCAACGCGTCTGGCCAAGCTGCTCACGCGCAGCAGCAAGACGAAGCCGCCGTCCGCGCGGTCACCTGTGTCGCTGCCGTCGCTGCCTGAGTTCTCGCTCCAGCCGCTACACCTCGAGATCGATGCGCAAACCGAGCGCATCATGGACATTTACTGCCGCGGCCCGCTGCTCCACGCTGTGCAAATGGCCGGTGTGTTCCCGGACAGCAAGCACTTCGTGGACATGCCGCTCAAGACTAACAGCAGCCCGTTCCAGGTGCTGCTCGACTTCCAGCAAAGCAAGCTGTCGATGACCGAGTTCCACACGCGCACCGACGAGCTCGACGTGCCGCACGATACGCAGCTGCGTGCGTTTCTGAGCCAGCACTTTGATCCGCCTGGCGCCGACTTTGCGGCGATCACGCCGTTCGACTTCCAGGAGCGCACGCCACCTCCCCAGATCGCCACGATCCAGGACCTGGAGCTGCGCGACTGGGCGCTAGCACTTCACCGGCTTTGGCGCTACCTCGGCCGCATGCCGCAGGCGCATGTCACGAGCTCGTTTCTCCACGCGAAGGCGCTCGACGACCCGCACTTGCACCGCAAGCAGAATGTACTGATCGTCCCGGGTGGCCGCTTTCGCGAGAGCTACTATTGGGACTCCTATTGGATCGTCCAGGGTCTGCTCGTGAGCGACATGCGCGTCACGGCGCGCGGCGTGGTCAACAACCTGCTCGAGTACGTCGCCGAGTTTGGATTTGTGCCGAACGGCGGCCGCATCTATTACCTCACGCGCTCACAGCCGCCCATGCTCAGCGACATGGTGCGGCTCGTGGCGCAAACCGGCCGCCGGAACGCGTCCTGCGTCGAGTACGAGGCCTCGTACCTGCGGTCGGCACTGCCGATTCTCGAGCACGAGTACTCGTTCTGGATGCAGCGCGGCCCCAGTGGCCACGCCGTAGAGATCACGGTGCCACGCGACGGTAATGGCAGCGATAGCAACGCGTCCGAGTCCAGGACTCACGTGCTCAACCGGTTCGTGTCCAATGCGAACTATCCGCGCCCGGAAAGCTACCGCGAGGACGTGGACATCGCGGCCGAGATCTTTGGCGACACGGTCCTCGCGGACCACGGGCAGGCGCGCGAGACTGAGGCCAACAAGGCGCGGTACTACAACGACGTGATCGCCGCGGCCGAGAGCGGCTGGGACTTTAGCAGCCGCTGGCTGCGCGAACCAGACGACATGCGCTCGATGATCACGTCGTGCATCGTGCCCGTCGACCTGAACGCTGTGATGTTCCGCATGGAGCACAACCTCATGGCGTTCCATCGGTACCTGGGCGACCACGCGCGCGCGCTGTTCTTCCAACAGCAGGCCGAAAACCGTCGCGTCGCGATGGATGCTGTGTTGTGGAACAGCACGCAAGGCGCGTGGAAAGACTACAATATGGAGAAGTCCCGGCACTCGGACGTGGTGTCGATCTCGGACTACTCGCCGTTGTGGGCCAAGGCGTTCGACCCGGACGACAAGGAGCTACTGGATCGCGTGGTGGACTCACTGCGCGCATCTGGGCTTATCCAGGTGGGCGGCGTCGAGACCACGACGACGTTCACGGGCCAGCAGTGGGACGCGCCGAACGCGTGGCCGCCTGAGCAGGACATACTCGTCGAGGGCCTGCTGGCGGCCAACACACGCGAGTCGCATGAGCTCGCGCGGGAGCTCGCCAAGACCTGGGTCAACACAAGCCTCACGGCGTGGCGCGACACGGGGCTCATGTTCGAGAAGTACAACGCCACCGAAGTGGGCGGGCTCGGCGTCGGCGGAGAATACTTTCCGCAGTTCGGCTTTGGCTGGACGAACGGCGTGATCCTCAAGTTCCTCACGATCCATCAGAATCTGCTGGAGGCGTAGAACAACGCAGACGAAGTTGCGGTTGGGAGGAAAGAGCGGCAAACGTTCAGTAGCAGACTCGAAAAAGCGAGATTTCGTTCTGTATGGTTTGCGAGGAATGGCGCTGGAATGGTGGGAATATATACATGGAGCGAAAGACACAGCTAGGAGTGCGCGAGCGTGATGGCTCGCTCACTCGTTTGTCGTTGTTTCTTTTTCTTTCGTGCGTCTTGGGGTGTCTAGAAAGGGGTGTGAAAAGCGGGAGTCGTTCGCGTCATTGTTTCTTGCTTGTGTCGTGGTCGTGATGGCGTTTCTCACCCTTAGGGGCCATTTCCACGCGACCCGACCGCAGTGCTGGGATGAACGCGCGCGCCTAGTTGGCGGGCGTCGCCGCCGAGAACACGTACGGCTTGGCGTTGCGGAAGGTCGACATGTCCTTGATCGAGTTGGAGTGGAACTTGTACTCGATGAGCGTGTTCTCGTCGAGCATC